>JAMXDD010000032.1:0-224335 GCA_024733475.1 Syzygium grande
GGTCTACTGATGTTAGTTCTTCAAGCCAATGGTCGATGTCTTGCCGGAAAGGTCCGGACTCGCCAACCGAGCTTAATTTTCAGGCCTTGGCGATCAAGTTTAACTCGGTATTCGGTGAGGAGACTCACCATCAGGCCTATTTGCCGAGCATTTTTCCGATCGGAAAAGCGTCGATCGCTCGGTTTTGGGAGTCTAAACTCACTCCCTTCTACGGATCTCTCTCTTTCTCTCTCTCAAAAATTTTGTCAAGCATGTTACGTATGCGCAGGATAATGTTTTTCTTCCTTTTTCTAGCTCGATTTCCGCTAAAGATTCATTCCCACCAATCTCCAAATTTGTTACATCAAATCTCCGATGCCAATTGGTGATTCCTCAACTAGTAAAACTGTTTTCACATGCTTAAATGGTATGGGTAAGTTGGTGAAGTAGCGGTCGGGAAGATATTCTCTAGATTTTTTTCATGTGTGGGGTTGAACCGAGTAAAGAAGATGACCAACCGAGTCGGGTGGGGGGGTCAATCCGAAACAGACTTGGGTTAGTCTTAAATTGCACATTAAGCCTGATTTTAACCCAAGTTTTTCAAATTTAACCCCAAAATTGGATTCCTCAGCACATTTTGCATTCAAATATGAGATTGTACCAATTTTTATTACAATTAAACTCAAAATTCCTAAATTTTAAATTCGGATAAGGGGGCCTTTGTTCAATTCAGTATCTAGATGATCTGGTTGGGCAAAAAAATGATGCCAAAATTGGATTACCCATGACTAATTAACACTAGGAATGGTGCTACCTTGGTTCAACAATTTTGAATTAATCAAGATCCCCAATTTGGACTTAAAGTCCCTAATTTTCAATTGATTTTTTGGGGTGTTTCAATTATTTTATTAAATTAAAAATTGGCATGACCAATATGCAATTCAAGGTCTCAGAATCATTTGTTGCAAGGATACTATGGACTAAAAATGACTAGAAATGACTCAATTGAATTTTTGGTTCAATTTGGGTGTAAATTTGCCCAATTTTGGGAAAAACATATCCTCAATTGAAATTTTTCAAAATTGAAGCTGTAGTGATGAAATCGGAATTAAAATAAAGCTAATGACTATTTTTATAGAATTTTTAACTTCATTTGGTATTTTTATTGATTTTTCACTCATTTTGGCCAAAAGAAAATAAAAAAAATGCAGAAAAAAATTAAAAAAAATTATTTTTGGTTTAGGTTCGTAAGCATGGCCAAGGTTCCTAATCCTAAATTTTTATTTTTAAGAAAATTTAAAAATTGACTTAAAATTAGGTGTCTATGACTTGTGATCAATCACCAATAATCTTTCTTAGTATGTCGGCCTTCCAAAGACTTCTAGTTGATGAAAGTTTGACCATGGTACCTCTAAGTCTTTGTGAAATCCTCATCATATTAGACTTGTTCTCTTTTTTATCAATATCTTCATCAGTGTTTAGTGAACTCACATAGGTTATTAATATCATCATAGTCTTTCACCTCATCGATTAAGGCAACCGCTCTTGCCAACAATCTACTACCCTTGATAACGATCCGTTACTCCCGATAACCATTAAATCCTCTATCTTCTTGTCATTCTAAGCATATTGGCGATTATGAGTCTACCGGTCATTCCAAGTTTTATCGAACATCCTCGTTTTAAGCTTGTTCATCATCAACGGGTCCATCCAACTATTCACCAGATCTTAGTACCTTCAAGTTATTGCAAACATCCCCATTCTACTCAACTTGTTCACCCTCGATCAAGGTCCTTCTAGATGTTTAACTTATCTCAAGGTCCTTTCCGCTTGTAAATATCTTAACACCCAATACCTTGTTCAACCTTGATATCGACAAAGAATCTTTCGATATCAACAAAGCACTATTAACAATGGCGGAGCATTCCTCATATCGAGAATCACATGATTTGGACACCATCTGCATAGTGACTTGTGTATGTATCACCTAGCACTACTCAATCAATACTCACATTAATACCTTTTGATTATTTTGTCATCTTCAAATTAAACATAGGGGATTTTCCCAACAAATAATGAATTGCGAACGTATTAGTTAACATTGGTGACGGGGCCAAGTGAGATTGCCTACATGGACATCTATTCGTCCTCTTTATAAACAGACAAAGTCTGACATTTGAAATCACTAAGCGTGAGAGTTTTGCATTTGCTCAATTGAGAAGCATGCGGAGGACAAATTGAAATTCCAAATGACTTGGGCATCGGGCTTACATATGATTGGCCAAAAGGAGTTAGGAGGGACAATCAAGACTAACTCCTCTTGAGCTATTATCACAATGATCTTACACCCGTTAAGACAAATTTGGGTTAATTAAATCAAAATTACTCTGCACCACTCACGATCCAATGATTTGAGGTTGGTGATCTAACTTGCACACGGGTTCCACGCTGGAGTACAATTACTACCGAGGTTATACCAATGATATAGAAAAGTATGGTCACTAGAAAAATAATTGCAAATATATATACATGTACGAGAAATGTACCTTATCCGTAGAATCTAGTGAAGTATATAAATGGGAGATTAAATAATGACATTATTGTCTAGGCTCCACCTCTCCAGTCATGTATGATTCCAAATAATTCAGTAAATAACAATTTAATGCCCTAACTTCGGTTTTAAAAAGAAATAGTAGACATTGTCATCGGATTTATCGCAAGTGATTTCTCTTCCGTTGAACTTTCTGGTAGGCACCTTCCTTCAGATGTTTGGGGGATATATGAAATACCATTATTGTTCATGATGTGAGAGATTCACAAACAGGACTAGGTAATCGAAACCTCAATCATGCAAAAAAAAAAGGGGCAATTTGGGATTCGCGTCATCGGTAGCATGAATGCGCTAAGTCAACCAAACCGTGCCAGCTTGCATATTGAATAAGTCCCAACTGCAGCTGCGATGCGAGGATGAATTTGCTATCTCGGACCGTAGCATGGCATTATTTTATCTAGAAACAATAATGACATTATTTAACTGTAGCTTTCCGGGATATGTTTGTTGGTTAAAATAAGAAATAACGTGTTTGCCATAAAATGAACTGCCTATATAACAAACAATAATATTTTCATCTTCTAGTGCATTTATCCCAATAATAAATCTAGATCATATGTTGATTATTGCAATTTAATACGCATTCTCTCTGTGCTATTCATATGTTAGTGGTGACTATTATCCCTCAATGTTTTATGTTTATCGATGATCAACAGTAATGATTAAAAATATGTAATCTTACAAATTAATAAGGTCCCTAATGAAAGCCTCTCTGATAGAAAAAAAAACTAAAAATAGTTTTTTTTAAAAGAATTTATTTCTTAAATATATATGATATAAACGGGATATAAACTTTAAAAGAACTATTTATTTTTTAATAGTTTTTCGTATAAAAAGTCAAAAAGGAGAACAAACAGACGGGTGACCTGACTAGTAATCTCATGTAACAGGAACATAAATGTCTGAACACCAACTAATTATGTAAGTCACGCCAGTGTGAACACCAATCATTGAATCCTCCTTTCTATCCGAACGGTCTAATCAACGCAGGACAATTATCCAAAGAAAATATTCATATTCGTATTGAAATTCCTCAATCGATGGACGGCAGATGATTTTCCTTTTTAATTTTATTTTATATAAATTAGAGTATCATAGGAATTGGCATCACAAAGTAGGGAGTGAAATGTCCGAAAACCCTAGCCGCGTAGAAGCCGTGTGCCCCTGGTCCATGGACAGTCGGATAAACTTTTCAAATAATTGAAGTTAAATTCCGGTTTTGTAATCTTTTTTTGTCATTTAGTAGTCGGCATGATTCAAGCGAAAGGAATGCACGACCAATGCTGCCACGTGGAACGAACTTTTGACTAATATCATTGTCCATGTGAAGTTGACTGGTCCGCTCACGTGAAAAAGGCTTCTGATTCATAGTTGTTGACGTGATGGAATTTTGCAGTTACGTTTATCAAATTTTAAGAACGATTTATTTTTCGAAAAATAGTAACTCATGTTTGTACCGTTCAACATCGCTTCAGAAATTAGATAAATGCTAGATATTTTCATAATGAAGGAAGTTTTACGCTCAAATTATAAATGGAAAAATGATTCCTGAAATTTGATCCAATATGCAGAGACGGTTCATGAATTTTCAATTTGTTTAATATAGTTCATGAATTTTAACTCAATGTGCAATATGGTTCCTGAATTTTTAATTTTTTATGTGATCTCTGATTTTTTTGTACATATTTAAACTACTTTATGTATTATATGAAAATGATCAATGTTGTCCATTCATTAATTCAAATTTAGGAATAATATTGGACATTTTCATATAGGGCGTGGACTAGTTTGAACATGTACTAAAAATTCAAGGACCACATTAAATAAATTAAAAATTCAAGAACCACATTTCACATTGAATTAAAGTTTAGGAACTATTTGTGTCATTATTCCAATTTTAAAAGAACGATTTTATGTTTCTTAAAAACCATAATTCATTTCACGAAAATGCAATATGACCACTTCCACTGCCGTTGCCATTCACTTCATCTGGCCTCAAGACTTGAGCGCCTCAACCATGGACTTTGGTGGCAAGCTTGAGACCTTGGCACCCGCCAAACGCGGGACCTAGCCCAAGACTTGGACCATATGCCTGCTAGTAGGACCCTACGGACCAAGCTTCAAGCCTTAGTGCTCGAAACCAGGATAACTGGACCGAACTAGCTATCTAAATGCCTAGACTCCAATCCATGTTCCTAGGCTTGAAAAACTAGGCTGCTGGACCCAAGAGAACCTGTGTATTTCTACACAAGACATCGATGGTAGTATATGGGTACGGGCTTAAGGGCTTCGGTTTCAACCCGGAGTGTCTCAAATCTAAATGCCGGTGTCTAGACTGGTGCTACCTCTGGGACCGGAGTATAAGAGCTGAGGTTCAATCGAAGGCTCGCATGCTTGGGTATCAATGTTTCAGATTCGACACTGAGGACTCGGGGTCTCGGTCGAGGTATTGGCCCCATTTTATCTAGGGTCTAGGAGGTATGGTTAGCTGCCAGGGGCACGATGCCTACTCCAGTCCCTGACGCCCTATAGAAACATTAGATTGGAGTCTTTTTTCGCCAAAAATACATCATCAAGGTTTACGGTAAAAATGACTTCTGGCTTATTTTAAAATCCAACCAAACATTTTTTATAGAAATTTCTTGAAAATAATGTCCTTGAAAAAAAAAATTTCATGCAAAATCTTATTTCACAAATCAAACTGACAATATATATACTTCTCGCTACGGAGGTTACTGTGACTCTTGATATGTTTGCTTGTCTTATATGATTATATCTTATGTATGGACTAAAAGTGAAGTGAATGAGCAGCATGCGATCTACGCAGTTTAGTCAGACCATGATGAGAAAAAGTACCCGAGCTGGCTTAGCGGATTTTCAAAGTCCAAGGTAAGAGAGACAACGATCTAGGAATTTACCACCGTTTTGCTGAAAAGTGTACGCGAAATACCTTTGGAAATAGGAATCGAAAAAAAGGGATCGATGAGTAAATGGAAAAAAGTTGTGAATGATCCTTTAATAATTCTTGGACAGGAAACATAAATAATGAGAAATTAAAAATATTGAGATTGGAGACAATTATATCCAGCCATGTAAAATGGTACCGAAATATAAATTAAAAGTAAAACTAAACATTTGTTCCATTGATTAATTGGCGTCCCTTGCACGAACTACAATTCTTGTATTAATACCTACTACTGATAGTTAACAGTGGTTACTAAGAAATCAAATGCATTCTATGTGATTCTTAGAATTCAGCAATTTGTATTTACAAATGGTTAATCAACTCCTAGACACAACTCTACTACCCAACGATTACTTCTCCACTATGCACGTCCAACATCATTGGTTACTTTTGAAGTCCTTTGTTCCACTACCGGACGGTTGCAATAACCTACATTTCTCAACCTCTATCAGTTGTGGCTTCCAAGACCAATGACATCCACTACTTGATGATTATGCCAGTTTTACTTCTTCGTGACTACGTGGATGTGCCATGGTGAATCGTATATGAAATTATCTACTCCATCACTTAAATAATTACTCATCCATCCACCTCATCATATATGTCATTAGTTGTGGCTCTTGTCGACTAAATTGAGCTTCATTTGATGACGCCCTGGCTATAGGACTTGTCTATTCCTTGTTATTTTTCCGTCGGCTAAAATCACTCACTTTGTCGACCAACTCTACTTGCTGACTACGGGCCTTGAACATTTGACAAATTTTACCATCATTACATTCGATCTTTCTCAGCCTGAGTCGATGATCAAAGACTCGGTTATTTTTTTTGATGTCAACATCCCCTTGTACGCAATCATTGTCTACAAATTCGAAAAGACACACCATTAAACTTTGTACCTTTTCATCCTAAACCTTCTCGCTAGCAATCTGCATGTTTACTACCACGTCTCTTTTGGAAGCCCCATGACACGCTTGCTAATTATTGAGACTTCTGTTACCAATGTCACAACCTACCCCTCTAGGGTTGTCTCGGGCCACGGGTTTAGAGATAATTGTTTATGGAAACGTTCCAAACGACATATCCCAAAAAGACGGCTCAAAAAACGTCATTCTTTTGTTCATCTATAAGGTTCATTAACCATGAATGTAGATTCTCCCTCAATCCATACCTCACTTGACATAAAATTATAATTTTTTTTTTAATGTTTTTATCAACTAGGTTGTCACTAGTCTTTTGTCAAAGAATCAACTAGAATATCCAATCAAAACGCGGAAATTTCCTTTCAATTTCTTGTGGAACCAGAGATATCTAGGTATGGGGTCTAAGTTATGTTAATGTTTCCACTAATATTGTTTCGCACCGCTAACTCAATTAGTTGTTATCTAAGTGCTTATGCATTTGTTTTGTCGTTTTTATGTCAAAATCTTAATCCACTAAGTGTCCATGCAACATGATTGTAAGAAGGTTCGTTTTAAAAGTCTAAACTAATCCTATCTTAGTCTAGAACAGAAACAAATAAACAATTGTATTGAAAAGATGGAGCGTAAAGAAAATACTCAATGTATTGAAGCACGAGCTAATATAAGAACAATAAAAACAAAAACCCACAACTCGTCGGATGTTTATTACAACACAAATTGAAAAACCGAGACATGGTTGGGTGACATGAATTGGTACAAAATAAGACCAGATTGGACATTGACCTTTAATCTCCATTTTCAAGGGTCTTGGCCACCTCCTCCATGGACTGCCTTGGTGGTGTCGGGTTTTATTGAACTCATACATCCCGAACAAGTAACATGCAAACATACAATCAAAGCAAGACAATGGCACCTAATTATCAAAGCATTGAATTGGCCTCGGGATCAGTCCTTGTTTTTCATGCATTTCGATTATCCCCCATCTAATCAACTAAAATTGATTAATTTATGATTAATGATAATCGACCACCAATTGCATTTACAAAACAGTTGTTGATATCACTTAACCCCTAAAGTCGGTTTTAAGTGATCATCATAGGCTACTTGCCGTATATGCATCGAACCTAAACATTCATAT
Source organism: Syzygium grande (assembly GCA_024733475.1). Taxonomy (NCBI): domain Eukaryota; kingdom Viridiplantae; phylum Streptophyta; class Magnoliopsida; order Myrtales; family Myrtaceae; genus Syzygium; species Syzygium grande. The sequence goes on from JAMXDD010000032.1 coordinate 7,614, forward strand.
GAAAAACACATGCAAAGGCATTCAACTAAGCATGTGTCACGGGCCGATCGATCTCGTGATTCCCCGACCCGTGCGGCCTTAGGATTTCTTCCCAAGTCAGCCTTCCCACACTCAACTCACAAGAACTTTTTAGAGAGAGAAACTTCTAGAGAGAGAAGCTCTAGATTTCTATTGCTTCTTGAAAGAATGAGGTGATACAATGAGGGGAGGAGACCCTTCTTATACAAGTACCAGATCGACAAGATCCAGAGATCTCTCCCCGATCTTACGGTGGAGATCGTATCTCCTAACTACCCAACTACCTCATTAATTGTAGAGGTTTACAACCATCGTGATCTCCCGCCCCTAGGAGTATTCTAGAATACATCAAGGAACCCTAGTACTTAGAACACTCGGGACTCTTTCTCGTTCAAGGTTTGGTCACGGTCCATCGTCCCAGAAACCTCATGAACGATCCATTTCTTTAATTTGTGTGACATTCTCCCCACCTATTCGAGGCGCGCCCTCGTCGCGTCTTTGGCGTGGAAAGTATCGATATGCTTTTGAATTGCCAAAAAGCTTCTTGAACTCCCAACTTGCTTCACTCTCGGAAGACCCTTCCGCCGGATTAAGTATTCTCGCTTGGTGCCACGATATCTCTTCCGTATGATTTCGATCCGCCATGATGAAGTCGACATCTCGATCATAGGAGGTTTTTGCTCAAGCGGCGCCCGTTGCGACTCCCCTCGATCCGGGTCTTCCTCGTCTACGGAAAGGTTTAAGCATACTCACATGAAATACGGATGTACCTTGAGTTTTGGTGGCGGTTCCGGTTTGTATCGACTTTTCCATTCGATGTAACTTTTCGGAATGACCCCTCGTAGCGGCGTATAAATCCTTTATGGACGTCCTTGTATCGAAAAACCAGGTGTAGCTTGGCCAACACCAAGTCCCCGCTTGGAACTCCGCGTGCCGTCGCTTCTTATCGGCCCACTTCTTCATGCGCCGAGGCCTTGTGTAGACACGTTCGTGCCAAGTCCGCTTGCTTGTGCCACTCCTTGGCAAACTTGAAAGCGGATGGACTACTCCCCTTGTAGCCCGTTGCAACCGCATTTCTGGGGTGGTGGTTGTTGTCCCGTCCGCGATTTCAAAGGGACTTTGGTTTGTGGACTCGCTCTTCGAAGATTGTAGGAGAATTGGGCAGCGCCGATCAACTTCGCCCAATTTACTTTGCGTTGTACTTTACGTGAGTGTCGGATACAACTCCAAAAGTGCATTGACCCGCTCCGTTTGTCCATCGGTTTGGGGATGCAAACTCGTGGAGAAATTAAGATCTAACCCTAATAACTTAAAGAGCTCGGTCCAGAATCTACCCGTGAATCGGGGTCGCGGTCGCTCACGATCGTTTGCGGCACTCCCAATATTTGACGACGTGCTTCAAGAATAGCTTGGCCGCCTCTTCGGCCGGACAATCTTTTGATGCGGGCACGAACGTCGCATACTTGGAAAACCGATCTACCACGACCATGAGAGTCCGACACCCTTCGGATTTTGGTAGGTTGACAATGAAGTCCATGGAGACACTCTCCCATGGACGCTCCGGGATGGGAAGTGGCTCTAAAAGCCCCGCCGACGACCGTTGCTCGAGCTTGTCTTGTTGGCATACAAGACATGTTCGTACATATGCCTCCACGTCGTCGCGTAGGTGAGGCCAATAGTAACGATCCTCCAAGAGTGCCATAGTGCGGTGGATCCCCGGATGACCCGCCCACTTGGAATCGTGACACTCCCGTAGGATTTCCTTCCGTAGCTTCCCATATAGTGGCACGTATAATCGCCCGTCCCTTGGTGTAGAGCAAGTTGTCTTCACACCAAAATTGTCGGGTTTTGCCCTCCAGGTGCATGGTCGATGAGTGCCTTGGCCGTTGGATCGTGTTGGAGTCCTCCTTGATCCGTTCATCCCATGGATTCTTGGGACGACTTACAATTGACGATGCTACCTCACTCCTTTGGCTAAGCGCGCCGGCCCCACGGAATTTGCCTTCCCGGCTTGTACTCGAGCACATAATCGAACTCCGGCGGGGAAATCTTGCCAGCGAGCTTGCTTGGGCTTAACTTCTTACGGGTTTGGAAGTAACTCGTGGCCACATTATCCGTCCTCCGACGAATCGGGATCCCAAGAGGTAATGCCTCCATGTATGAAGACAATGAACCACGCGGTCATTTCTTTCTCTTGGACCGTATAAAAGTAGATCGGGTATCATTCGACTTTCTCGACTCAAATGCTCTTAGGGTGACCATCTGCATGAGAACACCACCAATAAGCGAAATCGAGGCGTCGGTCTCTACCTCGTAGGGTTTGGTGTGATCGGGTAGCCACGAGCACCGCTCTTCGATCATGGTTTGCTTCAACCGATCAAGCGCCTTTTTGGCATCGGGTCATCCACTCCCACGGCTTTTCCTTTTCAACATATCTGTGAGTGGCACGGTGATGCTTTCGAATATCCTCGGACGAACCGTCGATAGTAGTTGGTGAGGCCAAGGAATGACCTTAGATCATCACTTTGGTTGGCGGCTTCCAATTCACAATGGCCTCGATCTTGGCGAGTCCATCCGCACGTCCACCCCGACGATGTGTCCCGGGAATGGAACTTCCGTTGTGCGAAGGCACATTTCTCCCGCTTGACATATAATTCGTTCTCCCGTAGGACTTGGAAGACTCTCTTCAAATGCTCGATGTGTTCCTCGGCGTCCGGCTATACACCACAATGTCATCAAGATAAACCACGGCGAATTGATCTAAGAATAGGTGGAGTACCTTGTTCATGAGCGTGCAAAACGTGGCGGAGCATTTGTCAAGCCGAATGGCATGACGAGGAACTCATATGATCCATACCGCGTCACACAAGCGGTCTTCGTTCATCCCCTTTTGTAATCCGCACTTAATAGTATCCCGATCGGAGATCAAGCTTGGTGAACCATTGTGCTTCTCCAAGTTGATCGAACAAATCGTCGCAATAAGAGGATCGAATTACTTGTTCTTGATTGTCGACTTGTTCAACGCCCGATAGTCGATGCACATCGGAGTGACCCATCATGCTTCTTACGAAATAGGACCGGGCGCTAAGCGGAGCCCCGATGGTCGGATATACCCGCGTCGAGCAACTCCTTGAGTTGTCTTCTTAGTTCTTTCAATTCGGGGGCGCCATGCGATATGGAGCCATGGCGGGTGGTCGAGCATCGGACCCCGAGCTCGATCTTATGACCCGCCTCCTTTGAGGGCGGAAGCTTCTTGGGGAGTTCGGTGGCATCAGCGTCCTTGAAGGAATCGAGGACTTGGGTTACTTCCGTCGGGACATCACTCCCTTTACCCTTTAGGTCCTCGATTTTCAAGGTTGCTAGAAAAGTAGCCTCCCTTTCCTCGCTCCCTTAGTAACTTGCATTGCCCGATATTATCTTTTGGTCGCCCAACTCTCGTTTGACCGGGATCACACATTGACAACGTGTGTCAAGATACAAATACAATCGGCAAATGGGATGATAAGAGCATCTATCCTATCAAGGAATTCTAAACCAATGACAAAGTCATAGTCGTCAAGTGGAATTACCTCGATCATTTCCTTGCTCTTCCATTGCCCGAGTTGAAACTCCACATCCTTAGCCACCCCATTGGTAGGGACTTCTTTGGAGTTCACCGTCTTGAGCCAACCGGCTCCTTTCTCAACCCGAAGATTGAGTTTCTTCGCAGCCTCTTCCGAGATAAACAGATCGGATGCTCCCGTGTCGATGAGCGCACTCATCTTGGTTTTCCCGATCGTCACGTCTCGCGAACATCAATCCCTTGGGCTTGTTCGCCTTTTTGGACTTTATGGAACTTAGGATTCGCAACGTACCGAGTCGTGCCTCCTCTTGTTCCTCCTCGTGTGCTTTGACAATCGCGGCTAGTTTGCCTCGAGTTGGACAATCACGAGCCATGTGCGCACCGTCGCACAAAAAGCACTTTGAAGGTACGTCCCTTCTTGTGTTCTCCTCCGCTCGACTCCGCCTTCGCCCTTGGAGGGGCGTTGATGGTTTGCTTCCACTCGGACGATGGAATTTGTTACGATCTCCCCCACCAACGCCCTTGTCCCTTGGTCGGGTATCCGGCTTGCTTACGGAAGTAGGTTTATACTCCACCATGGCCTCGGCTACGGACATGGCCGTCGAAAGATCTCTAGCATTGCACCGCTTTAGCTCTTGCTTCACCCATGGTTTTAGACCACCCATAAATTGGAAGTAGGCCTCCGTGTCATTCATGGACGGAATTTAGAGTAGTAACTCCGAGAACTTCCGAACATACTCATGAGCCCCCCTTTTGTTCAAGGCGACGGAGTTCATCTCAAGCTTCTTCTTCCGCATAAGCGGGATAGTATTGTCGTCGAAATTCCTCGACGAACAACTCCCATGTAGTGATCGATTGCATCACTCCGATCATCACTCCCTGACGCCCGCCATAGGAGTGCATTATCGATTAAGTACATGGCTGCGGTACTTACCGGATTGCACCATCGGTGATTCCCATCGCTAGGAAGTATTGCTCCATGTACCATAGGAAGTTGTCCACATCTTTGGGCGTCATGAGCCTTTAAACTCTTTCGGCCGGGGCATCCACTCGTGGAGGCGGTTTGCAGCAACTACTCCGTTCGCACGTGCTCCTTCCATCTCGGCGACCTTTGCCTTTAGTTCGGCCATCTCTTTTCCCGCATGGCCTCCACAAGGCCTCAAGGCATCGTCCCGTTGCTCAAGTTCTTTGGCGGCATCAGTCAAGTTGCCCGGCATCGCCTTCGGAGTTCTCCCAAACCAGAACTTAGCTCTTGCACTTGACCTCAAGCTCTCCCGTTCGGACTCGCCTCCTTGATCGTCTGACAAGATCCTCGACTATTCTTGGACATCTCCACGGCGATTTCCATTTTCATAAGCGGGTCTCCAAGTCACCAACCATATCCCTTGAATTTGAGCTATCACGGTCCTCTCTTGCCTCGGCAGACCTTGCCTCTCGGCGGCATTCCCACGATCATCACTCACGCCTGCTCGGTTTTGACGATACATTGGATCGTGGCCAAGCGGCGCCTTTGGCCATCTTTGCTCGATACCACTTGTCACGGGCCGATTGATCTCGCATTCCCGACCCGTGCGGCCCTTAGGAATTTTTCTTCCCGTCGCCCTTCCCCATACTCAACTCACAAGAACTTTTTAGAGAGAGAAACTTCTAGAGAGAGAAGCTCTGGATTTCTATTGCTTCTTGAAAGAATGAGGTGATACAATGAGGGGGAGGAGACCCTTCTTATACAAGTACCGGGATCGACAAGATAGTAGATCTCTCCCGATCTTACGGTGGAGATCGTATCTCCCCAACTACCCAACTACCTCATTAATTATAGAGGTTTACAATTCGTATATCTCCCGCCTCCGGGAGTATTCTAGAATACATCAAGGAACCCTAGTACTTAGAACACTCGGGACTCGCTTTTTCGTTCAAGGTTTGGTCATGGTCCATCGTCCAGAAACCTCATGAACGATCCATTTCTTTGGACCGTGACACATGCATGCGGGGTTATATGACCTTATTTCTCAATTAAACAATCAAGTGGGAGTGAATCATCAAATGATCATTTATTCAATTGACTTTACTGAATTCGGGTCTAATCTGTATAAATGTATTTAACCCTTCAAATGATGTTCAAATGACATGATTCAAGTACCCTTAGAATCCTTAAAATGTGTGGATCAAAGTTTATGAAAACCATTTTGACTAGTTTTTACCTAATCTACGAAAAATGTGAATCAACTCGAATATGGGAAAAATGTTAAATGAAGTCCAAACCGCGTGAAATTTTACAGGGAATTGGTAAAACATGTGATGAACAACTTTCGTGTTTCAACATTTTGCTAAAAACTAGTTGATTGTTCCCATTTTTTTTTCGATAACCCAAGAAACCCCACGGCCAACAGTAGGGAGTAAACTCTGGGGCGACACATGCTAGCCACCACACACGTGCCACCGGTTAAGTCACCCCTGTGGCGCCGGAATTCGAATACTCAACCTTATCGATTGTTCCCATTAATATAGTTTTTATCCAAGACTCCATTGCAAAGCAATTTTCAAGGCCAAATTGACCTTATTCACAATTTATGCCAAATTGGCCCATGAAATGTTGATATTAGGCGCCCAAAATTTCCAGATATCAAATTAATACCCTACTGAACAAATTTTAAGTTTTGAGGTTTCGCAAAAAGAGACACAAACTTTACAAAAATTACAAAACAAAATCAATAACTGAAACTGGAAATTTTTTATCAAAACAAAGCTTCATGACGTCTGTTTCAAGCTTGAATCATACATATCAAATCACTACGAAATTTCATGAAATTTTTAGGTTTAAAATATCAATATGTAGTCAAAAACGTTAATGAATTTTTTTTTTCCAGATTATGAACATAAAAATAAGAAAAATCAAGAACGGAGACAAAAGTCGGGTCAAGCACAAATTTAGAAAGAGCAGAGAACATAATTTCCAAATTTTCACTTGAATTTTCAAATATGATTTGACATGGTAAATGATACTCAATTTCAACACACAACCTATCAAATTTAAGCTTAGAACGTCCTTTTCAAATCACTAGTTGAGCTCATTTTGAGACTTCAACATTTTCAAGCTCAAATCAGTCATGGAAGCATACTGACTCAGTAAGAACGATTTTGTAAACATGCAAGCAATCATCATATAAACAACCAACAATCAATTCCATCACAACATGCACTATTCTAGCATCAACATAAAGCATGAAATAACGACATATCAGCTGCCATTGCTATCCTCATTCAAGATCAATCGGCCTCGCAAAACTTCATCTGTAGGCTAGAACTAAGTTCACCGAAACACCAACCTTGTTCGATTAAGTTGCTAAGTTCAATTGAGCTATTTGAGCTATTTGGCCTCTAAGTTTACTTCACAATGGCACCGGGGATAGCTCTCCAAAATCTAAAGTAGGAAAATGCTTCAAAGGAGTTGAAAGAACAACTAGCAACTACTAGGTCAAGTCAATCGAAATTGAGAAAATCAATGGCTACTTTGATGAAGATCGAGTGTTGACACTTGATTCTTAGCTCATTTTTTTTTTCATATTTTAAAAATCTCAAAATTAAAACTAGAAATCTTGGCCAAGCCTAGAAACCTATGTCTAAACCAAAAATAAATTTTTTAACATTTTCCTGCATTTTTTCCTTAATTTCTTTTAGTCAAAATAAGTGAAAAAATCAAGAAAAATAGCAAATGGAATCAGAAAATTCGATAAAAATATTCATTAGTCTTATTTTAAATCCAATTTCATTAATACATTATCAATTTGAAAAATCTCAATCGGGTATGTGTTTTTCCCAAAATTGGGCAAAATCAAACGCATAAATTGAACCAAAAAGGCAATTAAATCTTTTCTAGTCATTTTTTTAAGTCATAGTGTCTTCACAACAAATTATTCTGGGACCTTCAATTACATAATGGTCAGTCTAATTGCACAATTTGTCAAAGAAATCAGAAAACCCCAAAATTCAATTGAAAATTAAAATTTTAAGCCCAAATTGAGAATCGTACCCAATATGAAATTGTCGGACCACGAGACCATCATTTCTAGGGTTAATTAGATGTGGGTAATTCAATTTTGGCACCAATTTTGCCTAATTAGGTCATTAGGACATCAAATTGAACAAAACCCTATTAACCCGATTATAAAAATTTAAAAATTTAGGACATGATTTTGACAAAAATTGGGGAAAATCACATATTTGGGTTCATAATGTTATGAGGAATTCAATTTTGGGATTTAATTCAGAAAATTTGATCAAAATCAAGGTTAATTTGAATTTTTGGTCAAAATCGAGTCTCGCCTTGGGTTGACTGGGTCAACCGAACTTGACCAAACAACCTGTCTTCTTCGCTCGACCTGCCCAAAACTCAATAAAACCCAAAAGAATTCATCTTGCCCGTGATTTTGCCGATCTTTTCCGCCAATTTAGCACGTGTAAAATGACACTAATAGTGGGGAACCTCCAATTGGCTTGGCTAATCGGTTATGATCAATCTAGAAGTCGGTGAAATGAACTTTGGGTGAAAAAATTAATCAACAAAAACAAGAAAAAAAATTGAAGGGAGAGGAGGAAACATTCGACGATTTGCCGAGGAGAGAGAAGAGAGAGAAACATGGGCAAAAGCAAGAAATCTAGAGAGAGAGGGGTGGAGATCCCTAGGTCGAAAGTGATCGGCACCACCAATTGAATGGCACCGTGAATCGACCGCCTATGGAGGATCTCCTCCTCGGGTGACCAAAGGCGAGGTGATCGTGAAGCCTTGAAACCGAAAGCAACCGACCGGTGAGTCCGCACCTTTCCCGATGGAACTAAGGACGCCAATTTGAAGCCCGAGCATCGAGAACAACTTCACGGCAATCGATTAGTCCAGAAAACTACAATTTGTACACATTCAAGAAGGTAAAGTTGGCTCATGATTATTTTTTTTTGGTAAAGAAATTAGCTCATGACTATTGTTTTTCCAAAATTTCCAAAATTCAGTTCAGTTCAATGCGAATGTTCATGCAATTTCGTTAATGATTTTTAGCATTTTGATGTTCAAAACTTGTTTCTAATCACATTTTGTATTGTTTGATTACATTTTTGGCCATAAAACATGCATAAACCGAGTCGCCCATCTCATGAATCACCTCACCCGAGCTTGGACATCCTCACGGAGCGTCATCGTGGCCTTGGGCTAGTCAAGTTAGCATTCCCTTGTTTTGTTTGATGTTTTGATAATTGTTTTTAGCGATAGAAACGGTAAGGGTGAATAAAATAGGGATTTTGAGCTTCGATGAGCAAGGTTTAGGTTAGCAACAAATTGGCATTTTCCGACAAGATTTACGCTGATCGGCAATGGTCCCATGACCAATCGAGTTGGTTTAGTTTGATAGAAGATGATATGAACCTAACACAACCAAAAATCAATCAAAAAGGTCATTGGAAGGTCGCCGACAAGGAGCTCAAATCGGTGGCCTTGATTATGTTTGAGTTGGAAATATGCCCACCACTAGTTCAATGCAATGCCGCAATGAAGAGAGAGGCAAAGCGGCATTGTTTGGTGTCGTGCTTCTTTGGAGAAGGTGACCGACGACAAAGACCAACGAGGCCAGGATTTGGCCAAGCCGAACCGGTTTGAATTAAATTGGTCCGGTTCATTTTCCTGGTGGCAAATTTAAAAATAATAAATAAAAATCCAATAAAAAATTAAAAATCAATAAAAATCAATAAAATTTTTTGAAAATATGAAAAAAATATTAAAAAAATAGGAAAAATACAAAATTTTTAGAAATTCAGAAATTTCAGAAAAATAGGAAATTCACAGAGAAAAATGAAAAAAATTCAAAAAATTTCAAAAAAATCCATAAAAATTCAGAAAATTCTAAAAATACAACTAAAAATGTGAAAAATTTAAAAATTGGAAAATTAAAAATTCATAAAAATTTTCAGAAAATCATAAAAATCAATTCTAGGTTAATGAAATTCTCAGAAATTCAATTTTCGAATTTTTTTTTAAAAATTCACAGAATGGTTCAAAAACACTTTGTGGCCAACCTTAAAAGGTGAAATTGAATTTTTTGAAATGTCCAAGTGGCATTTTTAGAAAATCTCAAATTGGGGGTTATAACCCTAAAAATCCTAAAACCTTAGAAGATGCAAATCATGAAATGAATAAGCTTCTAGGTCTTCATTAGGGTTTGGATCTCTTAATTGATTTTCATTTTTAGAGATCATTTAGGATTGATTGATTTGATTGACATTGATTGCGCATTTAATTCTTGATTGATTTTTCCACGATTAGAATGGATAGAATTAGTGGGTAAGCCTCGGAAACTTGCATGACACATTAGACATCGTATCATTCTTAGGTACCGAAAGGATGTTAGGGATCTTGATTTGATATCATTAGCGTAACTAAGTCCTCGTATTCGAGAATCTTTGATTCGTAGAATTGTGGTATTTACGCTATACCTTGATTGGGTTTCTAGTCTATCTACCAATAATGACTAGTGGTGACTCCAAAATCAAAAACTTGGACCAAATAGGAAATTACCATCCGCTTTCACATGAGGTATGGTGCAGGAGAGACCCTTATACTGAAATACCTCCTTAGCGTGCAAATTTCGAAAGTCCAAAATAGGAGGCGGTGCGACGGGCTTAGTGACTCCATTTGGGACCCGACCTTTTCTAAGTGGAATTAGGCCTCGATAGAATGATACGCATGTGTTTTGTGCTTGCAAGGATCCAGTACGTCCTGCTAATGATAGTGTTAAATGGTTTTTGCAAAGGGTGGTATCGGGGTGTAGTCTTTGCTAACCCTTGTTTTGCAGGATGGTGTTGGGATTGAATGTGGTTTTAATGAATTTTAGAAGTCTTTGTTTGGTCATTAATTACTATGCATGTTTTTAAATTGTTTTAGCACTACACTATTAGCACACACCACTCGTGGCCCGACCTCGGCTACATTTAGGATTACCCTTAGGAGGTATGTGTTTAGGCAAAACTATGAGCCAATTGCTCATGGGATCGTTCAAATGCACATCTTGTTGACACCGATTTTAGCTCATTTTTTTTCATATTTTCAAAAATTTCAAAATTAGGTCTAGGAATCTTAGCCAAGCCTAAAAACCTATTTCTAAACCAAAGAGTAATTTTTAGCATTTTTCTTTAATTTCTTTTAGTCAAAATAGGCGAGAAATTCAACAAAAATAGGAAATGGAATAAAAAAATCCATAAAAATAGTCATTAGTCTTATTTTAAATCCAATTTCCTGAATACATTAGAATATTCCATAAAAAATAGTCATTAGTCTTATTTTAAATCCAATTTCATGAATACATTGTCAATTTTAGAAAATCTCAATCGGATATATGTTTTTCCCAAAATTGAGCAAAATTAAACTCGAATTGAACCAAAAATGAAATTAAAGTTTTTCTAGTCATTTTTAGGTCATAGTGTCTTCACAACAAATGATTCTAAGATCTTGAATTGCATAATAGTCGGTCCAATTGCACAATTTGACATAAAAATAAAAAATCACCAAAATTTGATTGAAAATTAAAATTTTGAACCCAAATTGGGAATCGTGCCCAATATGAAATTGTCGAAATATGAGACCATCATTTCTAGGGTTAATGAGATGTGGGTAATTCAATTTTCTTTTCAATTTTGCCTAATCAGGTCATTAGGACATCAAATTGAGCAAAATCCTATTAACCCGAGTACAAAAACGAGAAAATCTTATGTTTAATTACAATAAAAATTGGGGAAAACTATATATTTGGGTTGAAATATGATGGGAATTCAATTTTGGGGTTAATTTGAAAAAAATCGATTGAAATTGAGTCCAATTTGAGTATTTACTCAAAAATCGGATTCTGTCGGGTCGGTCGGGTCAACTCGACCCGACTCGAGGCGAGTTGTCTTCTCTTTGCTCGACTCAGCCCAAAGCACAATAAACCTAGAAAATCGAATTGAACCTGCCACTTCACCCGATCATTTCCAATTATTTTAGCACATTTTATCGATTGTGCCGGTGGGAAATGTCCGGTGGCACGATTAACCACCCCAACCGATTGAAATTCGGTTTTAACAATTTTTAGCGGAAAACCAATCAACAAAAAATGAAGAAAACTAAGGGGAGAAGGAGAGAAGGTGTTCGACGAAATGACGGAGATAGATTAGAGAGAGAAAAAGCAGGAAAGGGAGATAGAGAGTTTGAGAGACATGTAGAGGTTTCGAGGATCGAGGCGATCGGCATTTTCTTGACGAGAAAATGCTGGCAAATTGGCTCCAATCGTGATCCTCCACGTTCGGTGAGCTAGAGACGAAACTTATCACGAAGGCTTGAAAATGAGCCTCGGCCGGCGAGTCCGGAGCCTCTCCATGAGTCCGAAATCATCTTCTTGAAGCTCGGTTGTCAAGGGAAGATTTCTACAATCACCACTTGCTCCGGAAACCTCGTCCAATCCTTCAACGAAGAAGGTAAACTTTGGTTCTCACCATGGTTTACCAAAATTTCCATATTATAATCAAAATGTAATCTTACAAATCAGATGATTTTTGTTGCGATTATGAGCTTATTGATGCATAAAACTTGCTTTGACCACGATTTACATTGTGTTATTGCATTTGGGATGATAAGCGTGCATAAAATCTTCTTAGCCTCCATTAAAACCCCTCACGGGAGGTCGAAGGTCCTTGCTAGAGCATCCGTGGCCATAGGCCATTCAAGTTAGCTTTTTTTGAACTTTGTTGATTTTCTAGTCTTTAGGCTCGTGTTAGACGGCTAGGGCGATGTAGATTGATGGTTTAAGTTCTTAAAATGTTGATCTTAGCTAATGGTAGTTTCAGTTTAGGTTAGCATTTTCAAGCTCGATTTTTATTTGGTTGACGGAGGTCCGGTGGCATGTCGATTAGACTAAATCGATAGCTGGTAACATGAGGTTTGCACAAAGTAAAAAATTAGCTCTGGAATACCATCGAAAGGTCGTCAATTTCGATCCAAGTCACGGCCTTGATAATAAAAAATCAAGAATTGTGCATGCAAGGTGTTCGATGTAATGCCAAAGAGAAAAATGGCAAAACAAAGACAGCGTTTTTGGCGTCGTGCTTTCCATTTGAAGGAGGTGATCGGTGCGGGTGCGGTGATGCCCGATTTGGTCAAGCCGAACCGGGTCGAATTGGGCCGATCTAGTTCGTTTCCCGTGGGAAAATTCAAAAATAAAAAATAATAATAAATAAAAAATAAAAAAATCAGAAAATTCTAAAAAAAAAAAAAAAATCACAAAAATCATGAATTAATTTTAGAAGTGTTGTTTGGTCATTAATTGCTATGCATGTTTTTAAATTGCTTTAGCACTACACCATTAGTAGGGGTGTCAAAATAACCCGGCCAAACAAGACCCGACCGACCCGATCCGAACCGACCCGAAAATTTTCATATTGGGTTGGGTTGGACTTCAACTTGTTTGGGTAACAATAAAAATAATTGGGTATTGTTTTAAATTTATTGGGCTCGGGTACCTAGCCCCACCCAAACAATAACCCAAACTATTCCTGATGGTTCTTGATGGCTTCGATAGATAGAAATGGCCAATTGGCCCAACTCTAGTCTGGGCAATTCTTCGATAGATTGAAACCCTAACATCTCTCTTCCACTTTTCTCTCTCACTCTTGCCTCTACTGCAGTCTCTCCTCCATCCAGTCCAAGTCCGACGGCAATCGCACCAAGGCCGTCGACATGACCGGCCCTCGACGTTTATGGGCGGTGCAGGGAGCGCAGCCGGGGGGAACAGTGGGCTATGGTGGCAGGTCCTCGTCGGAGGAGGAGGAGCCGAGGAATGGCACCCAGAAGCAACAGCCCCGGGTTATAAAGGCGCAAGGGCCCCACAAGGCGTCGGGCCTGGGTTTCAAGGGTCCTGGCGAGGGGAGACCCGAGGGAATGCTAGGCAGATATGAGATCCCGGATCACCAATATCGAGGAACGGATCGTGACCTTGATGGCCGGACCGTAGAGCTACGGGCTGGGACAACTACCGCCGCCGCCCCCATCACCAGACCCCCGATCGCAGACAACACGCCTCGAGCCGGCTAGTTCACACCATCCCTCTCCAACAGGCTACATCGCCCACCTCCCCAACATTCCTCGCCGCCGACGCTATCGTCCGGTCGGCAACGAGGAGGGAACATTGGTCCGCCGCATCAAGGGCGACCACGCAAGTAACGAGTTGAAGAAGGCTTCAACAACCGTCAGAGTACACCACCCGGGCTTATAGCCTCCCTGGCGGGCGGTTGTGGTCCATCTTTCTTTCTCCTCAAGGCATCACTCGTACCATCAAGCATGGGCGGGTGCTGGGTCGAGATCGGGAGCGCTTGAGGGAGCTTGAGTAGGTCGGAGAGGCGTGAGGAGAAGGGTTTAGCTACCGAAGTAGCTGCAGAGGGAGTCAAACGGGACGATGCGGATAAGTCGGGGAAGCGATGAGGGGTTCTTGCTTGGGCATCTTGAGAGGGGACGAGTAGCGAAACAAGAGAATTCATTGTTTGAAACGCAGCCCGACCCGACCTGACCCGGCCTGATCGCGTGGTGATATCTTGTTCGGGTCTTGTTTAGGGTCGGGTCGAACACACACAGTCAATATTTCGGGTCGGATCGGGTATCATGAAAACCCGATCCGACCCGACCCATTGACACCCTTAACCATTAGCACACACCACCCGTGGCCCAACCCCGACTACATTTAGGATTACCTTTAGGAGATATGTGTTTAGGCGACACTATGGGCCAATTGCTCATGGGATCATTTAAATATAGTGATCACCAAGGTGGAATAATATTCCATTACTTTAGGCCGATTGCCTATTCGAATGAAATCACTTGTCCATTAAGGTTGATGACCTTGAGTCGTTAGCATATCCTACCCTTTTACGGCGTCAAAATCTCACTGGTTGCATTCGCTTATCTTTGTGGTTGGTATACCTAAAACCAAATCAAAATATCATGGTAAGCAAGTATCGTTCCATTTCATTCTTTTTACAATTATGCATGATAGTTGACACATTCTTAAAAATGCCTAAATGATATTCAATACTTGGTCTAAATGCCCTTTCATTTTAGAATGCATGATTAAGGCGTCATACACCATTTGACCATTTTTTTCATTTTTAGATAAAATGTATAAGTCCACGGCGGATTTCTCATGTAATTCAAATGCTTATTTCAATGTGTTTGAAGTTGCAACCCATAGTTTAGGACTTTATAGTCTAAATAGAGTATGACAAAATAGACATTTACATCACACATTGAATTTGTCTATAATCTCAACTATATGCTTTTTAAGGTTTGAATGGACTTAAAATGACATTTGCATTACTTTCGAAGCATGCAAGTGTAGTTTACCTCCTTTTCACCTCAAAAGAACATATGATTGAAATGGGGGCATTAAAATTGATTCGCAATCCATCGTGACTAATGACAAACCTTTTTGCATAATTAGGCTCAATGGGAAAACTAGACATCCAAGTAATTCCCATTCTCGAAAGGAACTTGTTGCTTGGTGGAAAGGCATGTCCAAAGACAATCAAACTTATGTCCAAGAAAGGCTTGAATACCTTCTCGAGCTTATGTATGTGGAACATCAAGTCAGCTTAATCCATGCTTTTGGCGCATTTTTTGAGGCTTGCACCGCCACATTTCATCTTGGAGAACATGAATTGGTGCCAACATTAGAAGAATATCAAGTCGCAATTGGAATTAATTCTATACCTAGGGTTGTAGAGCCATCTGTTGGAGTTAATCCTGTGAGCCTTTTAGCTGAATTCCTCAACCTCCAAACTTCCAAAATAGAAAAGCTAATCAAATCAAACACGGGTAGATTTCCATTATCCTTCCTAGTGGACAACTTTTCAAAACTTCCTAAGGAAATGGGAAACACTTCAGCTCGGATATTCATTCTAACCTTCTTGACTTTATTCTATTCCCCGTGTCTAGAACGGGATTAGACCCTTTAGTGGCTGTAATCGCAAAAACAAGCATGTCTTAAATGGGACTTCTCTAATATGCTTCTTGCCCAAACCATCATCTCCTTAAACACATACCAAAAATCATGGAACTTTCTACTGGTCTTTTGTCAAGTATGGTTCATTTCACATATTCGGCCTTGGTGTCATTTCATAAACATTAGCGAAGTTTGTCCGGTGATAAATCCAATTGAGCTATACATTCGTATCCAAAACAAATTACCCAAACAATCTTTCTTAGATTGGGCCAATTTCATTAGAGCCTTTACTTTTAATCAAATCCAATGGCGAATCAATTGGCCAAAGATTAGTCTGGCCGAAGATCACAAGCCGAGGGAGAAATGCGGCATCATTGCTTGGTTTGAGTGGAGGAGCAGCTTATTATCCTCTAAGCGTCATTAGATAATTCGAGATACTTCAACAAGTACCACCGGTATGGAATCCTGAAGAGTTCGTCTTTGACATTCCATGTAGGATTATACCCGAAGAGAAGAAAAATGTCCTTCAAGCCAAAATTCACAAGATCATCTTATCTTTGGATAACCTACTCGAACAAATAATCGAGTGGCCAAAAATTTGGAAGAAAATATGACGATTTGCATGGCCTCTAAATAATACATCAAGTGGATAGAAAATAAATGTCCAATTGTTGTTGAGCCATATGTCCCATTGAGAATAGTACGGATCTCGTGGAGGAGTACGTTCTAGAATACATTGTTCCAAGCATACCTAGAGTGGAACCTTATGTCCCGAAAGAGGTCATGATCGATGTGGAAGAATGGAAAGAATACCAAAAGGCAGAAGCTATCTTAGTTAGCAAGAAGCCTAGAGTTGGATGATTTAGATTCCTATTTGAGTTTAAAATCATAATGTCAGACAATTTTATATGCAATGATAGATTGATCATTTTCTAAACATAATTTCAAAACATAAAGGAATCACTATGGATTGCAATTCTTTGAATTGTATGATTCCTTGAGAAAGACATTGATGAAGGATTTTATACAAGGCTAAGACTTGTATATAATTTCTTATCATTGACAATTTCATGAAACTATACAATTAAAAGGATGTAGGGTTTCATGATCATTTCATTATGCCGACATTGGGTCTTTTTATAAAGTAGGTTGTTTAGCAAACGGAAAGTAAAAACCTTGGACTCGCCTACAAGTTAGAATGGCGGAAGAAGAAACCCGTGCTCGACTAGCTAAAGTCGAGAATCAAATGACCTAAATGGTTGCAATGATGACGGAAATGAAGGCCTTTATTCTCTCATCTCGAGGGTCTTATCCTACTACTCCAAATGTAGGAACTTCAAATGCTACTTTGAAACACCAGTTGAAGACTTAGTCAGAAACAAAGAACAGATTCAAGAAAATCCTCCAAAGACTAAACATGAGACAGAGAATTTAGAAGAGGATGATCAAGTCAATAAGGCATCCAAAACAAATGATGAGGAAGAGGCCAAGAGATTGGCCAAAATTGAAGAATGCCTAGCAAGTCAAGGCTATGAGCTTCAAAGGTTCGACAAGTGCTCGTCATACACGAAGGTGGTTATTCTAGAAAACTATAAGGAACCGGAGTTCGTGGAGCAAGTATGATGGCTTTGGTTGTCCCAAAAGCCATTTGAAGTATTATCTCGTAAGATGACAAGATATTCGAGACAATATGCCACTTCTTATCAGCACATTTCAAGATAGTTTGAGAGGGGCTTACCCTTGCATGGTATACATGCCTCAACATAGAAGACTTTACCGAATGAGACCATTTGGTCAAGAATTCCTTCGCCAATACAAATTTAATGTTGAAGTACTTCTAACCTGTGGGGACTTAGTCTGAGGCGAGAAATGGAGAAGCAAAGGATTCAGAGCCTATGCTCAAAGCTAGAAAGTTGTAGCCTCACAAGTTAAACCGGCTATAAGTGAGGATGAGCTTATTGAGCTCTTCTTGAAGTCATTACCAACTGAGTATTACGACAAACTACATATATTGGGCTGCCAAACATTCAATATGTTAGTGAAAGTCGGTGAAAGAATCTAAGGTCGTTGAAGGAAAAGAAATCTCAAGAAGTGATAGCACGGAGACCTTATCCCGGAAGAAAAGATAAAGAACCTATACGTGACGTGGCTATGGTGTCTAGCCCTAATGTTAATTAGGCTTCATTTCCAAAACAATCGACATCACTTGAGAAATCCAAAACAGTTTGAGCCAAAGAAAAGGCCCGTCAGCAATTCACTCCATTGTCGCGCCCTTGTCAAAGTTACTACCAATATTGTTGGAAAGACATTTGGTGGCCAAAGAAGTGCCAAGGGACAATCCAACAAAGTTCCCCTAAATACGATGAGTCAAAAACTTGCACATATCACATGGGAGAAAGAGGACACGATGTAGACAATTGTCTAGTCTTGAAATATAAAGTTTAGCAGCTCATCGATAAGAAGATATTAAGCTTTCAAGAGTCAAACCAAATGTGCATCAGTAACCCTCTTCCCTGAGCACAATTTAGTAAATATGGTCTTTGCAAAAGGAGAAATGATAAGGCTTGATGATGAATATGAAGTCAAGATTAAAGCTTCTCGATTAGGAGATGCTTGCTTGGTCAAGAAGCACTCCTAAAAGGAGAGATTTGAGACAACTTGGAAGAAGATTCCGGAAAATATAACTTCCAAGTGAAATATACCCCACCGCCATGGGCGTTCAAAAATGAAGTAATTGTGCTCGATGGTTGGGGTGGTATGGACGATGAAACCAATCATGAGGAGAAAACTCTGCCTAAGAAAGAAACACTTCAAGATGAAGTAGATCTAGATGAAGAGGAGAAAAATTTTTTGTCGGGGTGAAAGACATTTCACCCAGAAAGCGCTAGAGAAGAGAACCCTGTAGACATACTCGATCAAGGCAGTGGTAAATAAATTACCGTGTCAAATATACACCACCACCGTGGGTGTTAAAAAATAAAGTCATTGTACCGGATGGATGGGGTGGCATGGATGAGGTCCCGATCAGCCAATTGAATCTCGAGGAGAATGAAGATCGGGAAGAGAAAAAGAAGGAAAAGAGTCGCTAATGTGACAGACGATTTGTTTGAAAAGCACGAAGACAAGGTGAAGTTGTTGACTATTTGGGTCGGGATAGCGATAAAATACAGTTATCATGTCAAATATACACCTCCTTCATGGGCATTTAAAATCGAAACAATCACACCTAATGGTTGGGATGGAATGGATGTTGACGAAGCCAACATAAGCATGGTATCTGTCATGCCCCGAACCCTACGGGCAATGCGAAAGCATCCCAACTAAGGTCGAATATGTGCGACGTCTCAAGACGCGCCGACCCAACACCCAACACAGTAGATCAATGCACATGCAGAAGCAATTAAATACACCCGTTACAATAATCATCATGACCAAGGATAGCACGGTAGTGGGAATCAACATGATTACAAATATACACTTGCATTACTAATTTGAAAACATACACAATATCTATTTTTACACAAAATACATATAACAAAACAAAAAGGGGTCAATGGCCACTACGGTCAAAAAGGTAAATGGCCTTGGTGGTCATGGATACTAACAAGGTGGGGCTCCAATCAAAAGGTAATCGGCCCGGCCTAACTAGGGATACTGACTAAACCTTACGGAACCTAGTCGAGTCGGATCTCGGCGACTCGGAAGAGCTATCATATAGCTCGACTTGATCGAGGGAATCCAGCTCGGACTTGGCCTTTGCCGGCTCCTCCTTAGAGTCCATCTCCTCGGGCTCGCCCTCCCGCCGGGATCTTGCTCCAAAGGCCTCGACTCCTCATCCGATTCCATCGGGCCCGGGTTAGAGTCCCAATCCACTGGCTCCTCGTCCATCGGGTCCGGCTCATCCACCTCCCAAACGATAGGTCCGCGCTAGAACTCGAACTCCCTTCGGGGATTAGCTTGGGGCTCACCAGTCTCCATCGGGCACACCACGGATCCATCTCGCCTAGTACATTGAGCGGGACATCAAAAGTCCGAAGAGGTTTATACTCCTGTAGTAGTCCCTAAAGCACCAAGCTACATGCTTGTGGGTGCAGTAAAACGTCTCCCCTCATATCAACCCATACTATAGTATATTGCCTAATATAAGTATCCCCATTCCCTGTGGTTACTCGATCCCCTCTCTCTATCGATGCGGGATCCCAAAACTTCCTCGACATCCTCGGGGCCGGGGTCCGAAAAGTTTAAGTTTTAACAACAATAAGAATGAATCTTAGCGAGTAAAATCCTCTAAACCTAAACTAGGCAATGTACCTCTGATGGGCAAACTATTCACACGCAACCCAGTAAAACAGCCAATAATCAAGTGACCTAGGGCCCTCGGCCCCAGATCAAACATACATGACTTTGCAGGTTAGACAATTCATAACAATATTCACGGCACATACGCCAAAAACACACGCGGTCACACGACGCCCATACGCATGCTCACACTTATTAATGCTTGCCTCACATACGAGTCACCGAGACGCACATGCTCGCACACTCATGCACTCTTGAACACATATGCCATCACTATGCCATGCTCATGATCCGGCTCAATAATACACACGCACATTGCTCATTTTCTCAATTAGAGTAAAACAACAAGGGATGTCACGCCTCGAACCTTACGGTCGCGAGCATCCCATCCAAGGTCAAATATGTATGACGTCCCAAGCAGCACCGACCAAACACCCAACAGAGATCAATGCACATGCGGAAGCAATTAAATACACCCATACAATAATCATTGTGACCAAGGATAGCACAACCACGGGAATCAATATGATTACAAATATACACTTGCATTACCATTGAAAACATATACAATATCCATTTTTACACAAAATACATATAACCAAACAAAAGCGAGGTTAGCAGCCACTAAGGTCAAAAGGGTAAGTGGCCGGGCGGTCAGGAATACTATCTAAGGAAGGGCTTCGGTCAAAAAGTTATTGGCCCAACCTAACTAAGGGTACAGCTAAACCTTATGGAACCTGGTTCGGGTCGGATCCCGAGGACTCGGAAAGAGCTATCGAGAGCCTCGACTTTGGAGTCTAGGGAATCTAGCTTTCGAACTCGGCCTTTGTCGGCTCTTCCTCGAGTCCATCTCCTAAGGCTCGCCCTCCCGCTCCATAGGCCCTGGCTCCTTATTTGACTCCATCGGCTCCAAATTAGAGTTCCAATCCATTGGCTCCTCGTCCATTGGGTTCGGCTCATCCACCTCCTATACGATAGGTCCGGCACCAGAACTCGAACTCTCCTCTGCTTTGTAGCTTTGGGGCTCGTCGGTCAATGTTGGCACATCGCGAATCCATCTCGCCATGTCCATTGGACGGGACATCAAAATTCGAAGAGGTCCATACTCCCCGGAGTAGTCCCTAAAACACCAAGCTACGTACTCGTGGGTATGGTAAAACGTCTCCCCACATCAACCCATACTATAGTATAATGCCCAATATATGTATCCTCGTTCCCCTCACGGGATACCTGGTCACCGCTCTCTATATCGATGCTAGATCCCAAAATTTACCAAAACTTCCGACATCCTCATGGTGGGGGTCCGAAAAGTTTGGGTTTTAACAATAATGAGAACGAATCTCAACGAGTAAAACCCTCTAAACCTAAACTAGGCTAACATGCACCTCTTGACGGGCAAACTATTAACATGCAATTAGTAAAACAGCCAATAATCAAGTGACCTAGGCCGTCGAGCCCGGATCGAGCATACACATGACCACGCAAGTTAGACAATTCATAATAATATTCACGGCACATACGCCGAACACACGTGGTCACACGACGCCATACGCATGCTTACACTTGTTAATGCTTGCCTCATATCCCAGTCACCCGATGACACACATGCTCGCACACTTGCTCATGCACTCTTGCACACATATGCCATGCTCATGATCGACTCGATAATACACCGCGGCTGCGCTCATTTTTCTCAATTAGAGTTCGACCTGTGTAAAATGCATCGGGTTTAACAATCAATACCAATACTTCATCGCGTAAGGCGCATTAGGCCCGATGTCTTTAGCCGGCGTAAAACGCATCGGTATAACACCGATCTCCATATACGAATCAAGACCGCGTAAAAGCGCATCAAGCTAGCCGTCTTTCGATAGAACACGGCATCGTCGCGTAAAATGCATCGGGGCGAGTTCAACATCCGCGTAAAACGCATCGGGGTTTCTGAGGGGATTACACGTTCACACAACCAATTTTCTACGAACCCGTAAAACGCGGCGGGCATTAAAGTGATCACATGCTCATGTCGAGACACGCATACTTGCACATTTCTCATTTTAAGCCAATCTTTCGGCCATGCAAAATGTGTGGCCATGCGGTCTTGCACTCGGGCAATAATGCAATGTCGGTGAGCATCAATTTCATTATAGGCACACGATCATTCCATGCCAAGTCGGACTCAATCCATGCCTCGGCTAACTTACCCAATTAATCAGCATCCACATGCTCACTTAGCTAATTTAATACCATTCGGCACCACACACAAATGGGCACTCACAATTCATATACTTGAGCACTATAATTCACGTCGGTTATTGGCCAATTCACTTGCCACATCATTCGCCACACGAACATGCGACATGGCATAATAAATTGATCGCCAAATAAGCACAATTTAGCCACTACATCAATCAACATGGGACATCGGGAATTTCCATGATTAAACCTAAAAATAATTCGAACCTAGGCCAATAGATCACAACATCGGCAGCCACCAATTTGATCAATCTATGCCATTAAATTATCCTCAAATATTCCATTAAGCTCCCCAAATTACTCCCAAATCAGCCACTAATCCATAATCCACTAATCAAGTCCTAAACAACCTAGTTAACCCTTAATTAACCCGAATCCTATCTAGAGATGCTTAATCATCCTAATTAGGGTTTAGGACCACCACACAATCTCAAGCTCCAAAAGTGTAGAACCGAACGGGCGGTCCAACGGGTTTCATGGCGGTAGCCCGAACGATCTCGCTGCAAGAAGGTACGGGGCCGGGCGATGGTGATCGGTGGCCCAGGTTAGATCGAACGGCGGCGTAGAAGGAGGGGAAATGCTGGTCGGGGACGGAAATGAGAAGGGAAGAGAATAGGTTGGTTGGGTGGTGGCACGGGCGGCGACGAGACGGGCGAACGATCGGCGCGCGGCAACGGCGGTGTGGTTGCTGGGCGGGGGTTGGATCGACGTGTTGAGGGAGGAAAGAGAACAGAGAGGATGAGGTGAGGTGAGGGTGATGGTGTGACCAGGGGGCTAGGCGGCACATGGACGGGCGGTGTTATTGCGCTACACGGCCATGTGCAGCGTTTCAGGCCAAGGGGCTGATCGGGCGGCACCACGGCCGGGGAGAAAGAAATGGAGAGAGAGAGAGAGAGTCGGTCGGGTGGTGGTGGTGGTGCAAAGGCGGTGGCGCTCGGTGATCGGCTCCTCCGGCAATGATCGGGGTCGTGAGAGAAGGAGGAAGAGAGCAAGCGAGAGGGGAGAGGGAAATGAGAGAGAAAGGGTGCTGGCTTAGAGAGAAAGAAAAGTGAGGGAGAGAGAGTGAGTGGGAGGTGTAGAGGATAGACTTAGTGGAGTGGTTGGACCTACTTAAGCTAATGTCTATCTTGCCCCTAATCAAAGGTTGAGGTTGATCCAAGTCCAATAATGGAGGGCATACTTGAACAAAATTTTCGGCAATCGAAAGGGGCTGAACAAGACCATAAAATCCCTAAAATGCCCTCCAAAATTTTCCAAAATTCGGAATACCATTATAAGGCCTAGCAAGCAAAATAGTAATTTTCCAATTCGGGCTGATTTTCCATTTTTAAACCCGTCTTGATCCTTGTCATGGTTGGCCAAACTAAAATGACATTGTCCTTGCAAAATAGTCGTATGCGTCCACGAAATTCGATGCCCAAACCGGATTCAATTTCTCAATCAAAGTTGCTCAATTAAAATTTTAGAGTCTCTCATTAACGGGCGGTTGTTTAGGGTTACGCAGATCGACCTAGGGTTACTCGAGTCGTAACGGTCTCGATTGCTAGAGAGGCGAGGATTTATCGCTAGTTCCGGAGGTCACAATCGTTTGGATTAAGTTCGGGATTTGTTCGCCACGTGTCTTTGTCGATCGTGTAGAATCACCCATGATCCGATCGTGACGTTGTTGTCCAAATCAAAACTGTTGCCTTCCTAGGATCGATCCATGTTGGCCTAAAATATTTCCTCGTTTCTCGAAATCGGTGCCCGATTCGCGATTGGTTCCCCGATCCACATACCGTTTTTTCTAGTTAGCCATTTCCCATTGGTTAGTATCCCAAGAGTGATTAGTTCAAGTAGACTTACTAAGATTAAATGAGAAATAATATCTATTTCATTGATCCCGGAAATGGGTCGAAATTCAGGATGTTACAAATCTTCCCCCCTTACAAAAATTTCGTCCTCGAAATTTGCAATCTAAATCTATCTACTCAAACAAATGGAGGTATTGACGTCGCATGACCTCTTCGCTTTCCAGGTGGCATCTTGATTCCATAGTGCTCCCATACAACTTTGACCATCGGGATTGTCTTGTCACGCCCGAACCCAACTTACCCATCGGAACGCGAGCATCCCCTTAACACTCCGGTCGATCATAGTGCGACGTCCCCAGGAGACCTCGCCGACCCAACAATAATCAGAGTATAAAAAAAAAAACACATGCGAAAGCAGATTACAAACCCTGACAAATAAAGATGAGCAAGGAAGCCAAACAATCAAAATATCATCAGGTAAAACCTCATTCTCATATATATATATAAACTGTTTATACAAAGAACACAGATACATGTACAATCATAACCACTACAGGTCTAGGTCAAGGTCAAGCTAGCATCGAAGTCAAAAGGCCACTAATCCAAAAAGTGTCGGTGGCCGGGTGAGAGTAGGTCTTTACTAAGGATCACTATAACAAAAAGGTAGGGATCCCTATCGCCGACCAACTAGTCTAAGGCTCATAGTCCGGGTCACTGGAATCGCGGGCTCATCAGAAGACTCACCGACTCCTCCAAGAGTCTGCGATCCCGCCCGCTCATCCACATCCATGTCGGGGTCCTCGGTCTTCACGAACCCGGTGATGCCGCTAGAAGGCGCCATTAATCTCAATTAAAGTACCGTCCCTCAAGGTCTACATCTTGTTGCACCCTCGTAGCTGTCTATGTCTACATCCTGGCCTACCCATCGATACCGCATTCTCATCATCACTGCTCCGCCGCCTGCAGGCCGGGGTTGTCCTCATCCTCAACCATAGGCTCGGCTCTAGGTCATCATGCAAACTAAGGCTGGGCATCGGCCCAGTTGGCGGGCGTCGGGGTGGAGAAGCATGAGCCACCTGCGCCATCGGCAATCACGGCTCCAACTCGCCATCGTCTCACCGGAATGTCAAAGGTACGGATAGGTCGATTGAGGGTCTCGTCTCACGCCCTACGACACCATGCGATGTACTCTCGCTCGATACTCATCCTCACCCACATTAACGAGAAGAACCGGCCTAAACCTCCACATGCATCTCGTCATTTCCACCGGGAAATGCTCCATGACTGTAATATACGCCTAGGAATTCCAAAAAGTGGGGCGGCCCGGCATCCTAGGGGTAGGCTTCGAAATGTTCGGTTTTACCACAACCATGAGACTAGCTCGGTGAATCAAATACCTAAACCTAGGCTAGGCTAAAGTGTGTCTCTTAACGGACCAAAATCAAACATTCAAGCCAAGAAACATAAAACTCAATATGTTTCAACGTGATTCAACCCCTGCAAGTTAGTGCAATTCAACATATATATATACACCCACATACGTGTACATACGGGCAGGCGTACTTCACACAAAAGCGTGCTCATATTCTTTAAATGGTTCAAATCACTCAATCACCGCATCCCACACGAATGCCTCATGCAGTCACATGCTAACAATTCTCACAATCTCTTCACAATAATGCATGATTCACAATTCACATATTGCAACGTTCAGTTCATTCTTAATCTCACGACCCACAATAGGGCCCGACCCGAAGGCCACAACACTTCATGGCCAGCGTATAAACTACGCCCCCGGCCCGGTGTCTTCTAGCCTGCTACAAAGTGCCTGAGGCGCAACACCGCTCACCTACGAACCAGAGCCTACTACAAAGTGCATGAGGATGGTCGTCTTCCGGTCTAACCGGGCATCGTCCTGCTACAAGTGCATGAGGACGGAACTCGACCCGTAGGCCACGACCCGAAGGCCTTAAGTGATCACACATATCAATTTTATCTTAGCCCAATCCACTCATTTAAGGGCGTTTACCGTGATCACACAATACAATATCACACCAAGACAATCACATAATGTCATCTCAAATCTCAATCTCGACATACCATATGCGTGACAAGCATTTTCATATCAATGAATATAAAGGCCACAACAATTATCAACATTTACAAACAATGGACATATTCTAGCATTTGTATCGTAACACATGCAATTCGGCCATGACTAAACCCCAACTTTAAACATAGCCAAAACACACTCAAAACACTCCATTTAGCCTCCAACAATTCAGCCAAGACCCCACTCAAACATAATAGACATATACTTAGTTTAATCTAGCAAATCAAGCCTATTTAGCCCTCAAATCACCCTTTCTAGCACAACCACCCGAGGGCTCCGAATTTGGCTCACCATGGACAACAATCCAATCCTCACTAATCAGTCATAAGTCCACCTCAAATCAACCCTCAACCACATCCTTAATTCAGCCATAACTACACAACCACAACAAAACACTAAACTAGCTTAAACTCCACAAATCCATCTAATGAACCCAACTAAACACAATTAAGCCTAAACTAAGTTTAGGTATAAAACTCACGCCGGGTGGATGATTCGCGGAAGGAACAAGTACATCCCCCTCACGGCTCGACAACGGGCACAATGGGTGGCTCAGCCCTCTCACGGCCAACGGCTTGGGGTGGCTGATTGGGGCGTCCAAGGGGGAGGAGTAGGCGGGCTGAGGGCGGCGGCTTGGGGGGCTGGTCCGCTCTCCACGGCGGCCCCTTGTTGTGACTAAAAGCTCCGGCGAGCTGCCGAGGATGGGCGGCAACGGTGGCTGGTTCCGCCGGAGATGGAGAAGGAACGGAGGAGAGGAGATGGCTGATGGGGTGAGGGAGAGGAGTGGGCGAAATGGAAGAGAGAGAGAGGGAAAACATGACCAAAAAGTGGTCAAAGCTTGACAACACAACCCTTAGTGGAAGCCATGTGTCAACATCTAAGCTCCTATGACCAAACTACCCCTTCATCCAATGGTTAAAATTCATTCCCTTCAATTATTGAGGGGCATTCTTGTCATTAGTCCCTAACCAACCCCTAACCAACCTAGTTAACCTTAACCAACCTTGGTTAAAAAAAAAATAATTTTCCAAAATTCGGAATTATGCTTACTTAATCCAAGGGTAATTCCGTCCTTTTTCCATTCAAACCGAAATTCCATTTTTCGCACCCATCGTCCCATATGTATGTGGCCAACATTTTTAAGGCGTCAAAATCCTAAAATTAGTCCGTCGGGTCCCGAAACCGACACGAAATCTGGGTTCAATTAAAGTGAACAACTCTCTCTCAATTTCAATTTTCTTGAAACTCTCACTAATAATTTGTTTAGGCATACACGCGTGTCGACTTAGGGCTATCCGGTATCAATGGTTCCGATCATCAAGAGAAAGAGGGTTTATTACTAATCCGGGGTCACGATCATTTGGCTCGAGTTCGAGATTGGTTGGCCGAAACACGTTTGGTTAAGCGAGAATCACTTGCGATCCCAATTATGCATCGTTGGCCTTGGCCATACCATTTCCATCACTTTTCCTAAGATCGGCCCCTCCTTTGGTTCACAATATTCCCTCATTCTTTCTCAAATCGGCTCCAGGAGTCACGACTAAGTCCACGGTCCACGTACTAGCGTCCTAGTTAGCCATTCCCCATGGTTAGTATCCCAAGAGTGATCAGCTCTGGGGCGAGTCGTACTCAAATGAAATGAGAAATAACATTCATTTTATTAATCAGAAATTACATCGAAATTCGGGCGGTTACATGTCTTGATCCTCAATACTCGATCTTTTCTATCCTCGATCCTCCCGGATCTTTTCACGTCACGACATCTTGTCGTCCACGTCTATCTCCTTGTACCTTAGAATGTGGGTCGGGTCTGGTTTGTACTTTCTCAACATCGACATGTGGAACATGTTATGTACTTGTGATAGGTTAGGCGGCAAGGCAAGTCGGTAGGCCATATCTCCGATCTTCTCCAAAATTTCAAGCACACGGCATACCTCGGGTTTAGCTTTCCTTTTTGCTAAATCGAGATAATCCCTTCATAGGCTTACACCTTGAGAAATACATGATCTCAACCTAGAACTCCAAAAGGTCGTCGTCTCCGATCTGCATAACTTTTCTGGTGACTTTGAGCCGTCCTTAACCTTTCCCAAATAATCTTGACTGTTTCGACCGTCTATTGTACCAGTCGGGGCCGTGATACTCCCCGTTCACCGACTTTGTCTCGATACACTAGCATCCTACATGCTTTGCCATACAAGGCCTCAAATGGCGCCATCTGAATACTTCATTATTAACTATTATTGTAGGCGAACTCCATTAGGTGTTGCTGCTCTTCCCATTTGCCCCTGGAAATTCAGTACATAGGTACGTAACATGTCCTCCAATGTTTAGATTGTCCTTTCTCGATTAGCTATCTATCCGCGGATGATAGGCGACTGAATTGCAACTTTATTCCTAGGGCCACTTGCAGACTTTTCCAAAAATTGGCCATAAATCTAGGATAACGGTCCGGCGTGATCGTTACCAAGACTCCATGTAACCCGACGATCCGTCGTACATACAACTCTGTATATCTTTCCAACTCAAAGTCCTTTTGTCTTTGCTAGGAAGTGCCCCGACTTAGTCGGTTTGTCTACTATTATCCAAATGGAGTCGTGTCCTCTCCGGCTTTTCAAACATCCCGTGGACATAATCATTGTAATGTGCTCCCATTTTCATTAGGGGATCTCCAATGGTCTCAAGAGCATCGAGTTTATAGTGTTGTGCTTTAACTTGTTGACGTGTTAGGCATTTTGCCACATGCTTGACCCACATCCTTTTCAGCCCATTCCACGGTAATGTTATCATGATTCGATACATCTTCGTCTTTGCCCGGACGGATACTATAATTCTTTGTGATGTGCCTCCCTTAAAATTTCCTCCTTAAGTTCTGCATCATTGGGCACGCACAATCATCCTCGGAACTTCAAAATTCTGTTCTCGCCCACTTGGAAATCCGATTTTCTCGTAGCGGTGTCCATTCCAACAATCTTTTGTATCTCTTGGTCCGTAGACTGAAGTGTCTTAATCTTGGTTTGGATCAGCGGTTCGATCCTCAATGTAGCCAATGGATTTGACATTCGGCTCACCTCGAACTTAAATTCTAAATCTACGAGCCTTTCTAACAAGGTCCACTCCTTGACCATCATAAGCGCCATACTCGACTTCCGACTTAGCACATCCGCTACTCGATTTGCTTTCTTGGGATGATCTGAGGATGTCACCGGTTGTAATCCTTAAAAGTTCCATCCATCATTGCTGCCTCATATTTAATTCCTTCTATGAAAACAGGTACTTGAGGCTCTGATGATCCGTATAAATCTGGAACTTTTCCTCGCACAGATAGTGCCTCCAAATCTTGAGGGCAAAAATGATTACGATCGGTTCTAAGTCATGCGTTAGATAATTCATCTCATGCAACCCCAACTAGCGCAATGCATATGCAACTACTCTCCCATGCCGCCAATATACAATCAAGTCCTCTTAATGACGCATCGCTATACCTCAAATCCTCCTGGTCCGGATGGAATGATCAATCTGGGGCTGTTGTTAGCTTATACTTCAACTCTTGAAAACTTCTTTCAGACTTGTCATCCTATTCGAACTTCGTTTCCTTCTTAAGTAGTCTTGTCAGCGGCATGGCTATCGATGAAAATCTTTCTACAAAACGTCGATAATAGCCAACCAAACTTAAGAAACTTGAATCTCCATCACCGATGTCGGTCTTGGCCATTTAGTTACGGGCCTCAATCTTCGTCGAGTCCACGTAAATCCATCTTTTGAAATTATGTGTCCAAGGAACGCTTATTCTATTGAGCCGAACTCGCACTTCACTTGAACTTGGTATAAAGTGCGTGTTCTCTTAAGGTCCATAGCACCTCGGTCAAATGTACTTCATGTTCCTCGGGGCTCTTGGGTATACCAATATGTCATCAATGAAAATGATGACGAATCTGGTCTGAAACTCCTTAAAATACTCGGTTCATTAGGTCTATGAAGACAGAGGGGTATTTGTCATTCCGAATGGCATCACTTTGTGAACTTATAGTGCACATACCTTGTTCTAAAAGCGGTCTTAGGTATGTCATCTTTTCTAATCCTTAACCGATGATATGCGGTCCGTAGGTCAATCTTAGAGAATCCGAGGCTCCTTGCAATTGGTCGAACAGTCGTCAATCCTCGGCCGATCGGTACTTATTCTTAACCATCACCAGGTTTAAGCGCCAATAGTTGATACACAACCTCAAGGTCCTATGCTTCTTTCTTACAAATAGAATTTGGGCGCTCGCATGGAGACGCACTAGGATGAATAAAACCCTTTCTAATAATTCTTGCATTTGGACTTTCAATTCCTTTAGTTTCGGTAAGGACATTTGATATGGTGCCGTCGAGATCGGCTCGGTACCTAGGGCCAATTCTATAACAAATTCCACTTTTCACTCTAGTGGTAAACCGGTAATTCACGAGGAAAGACCTCGGGAAAATTGCACTCCACGGGTATCTCTTCCAATTTCGGTTCCTTAAGCTGTCGGATCGACCACATTCACCAAGTACCCTTCACAACCTTTGTCCAACAACTTGGTCACCTCGAGCGAGGAAATCTAAGGGATCGAGATTCCTCCTCGGTTTCCCTTAAATTCAAATCTAGGATGTCCAATTGGGTTAAATTGGATCACCTTATTATCGCAATCCATCACGACTTTCTGTCTTACTAGTCAATCCATTCCAATGATCACATCAAAATCAAACGTGGCCAATACTGCCAAGTCAATCCTTTCTTCTCTACCCCCGATAACTATCTTACAGTTAGGACACCCTAACGACACTAACACCTTATCATTTAGAGGTGTCATTACACATAATAACAGTCTCAAGCATAATAGGCTCAATCCCAACAAGTCTAACAAATTGCTCGATATAAATGAGTGGGTCGCCCCGGATCAAATAATGCATATGCAGCATGATTACATAGAGAAATCGTACCTGTGACCACGTCCGGCGTGTCCTCCGCCTCTCTTCGCGCCATTGCATAGACTCGTCCTTTACCGGTCGTCCATGATTAGTCGGTGAGGATTTCCGGCTTGGTTCCCCAACTCAAGGCTATTGCGGTTGCATCCGAAGTCCGGTGAGGCGCTACGAGGACAATTTCTGATCTAGTGCTCTAGACTTCCGCACTTGAAACAAGCCTCGAATCTGTTTGATTGATGGCTTGGCTTGACAAATCGCCTATTTCCTACCATTGGCTTCTTCCCAAATGGCGGTTGTCCATATTCTAGGCAAACTGCGATCCGAAGTGATTGCCCCTTCCAATTGATCTTGCTCTATAGCTTAGGCTCATTTGTACATTTCCCCATAATCTTTGATGTTCAAAGAAATCATCGACTTCAAAGATCCAGCTTCATCCGTCCGGAATCTTCAAGAACCTTATCACGGGGATTTTTCAACCATTCTAGGTGCGAACTTGGACAACCTCGCAAACTCCGCTTCATATTAATCCACGGTCATTAGCCATTGGCGGAGCCTCATGAATTCCATAATTTTTTTCTTTCTTGAGCATTCTTTTGAAATATTTTCCATAAAAAGCTCTCGGTAAAGCGTGGCCCAAGTCAAGGCGATACATACCCAAATACTCTATCTCGGTGGACTTCCACCAATCAATGGCATTATCTCACGGCTAATATACCACCAATGTCACCTTTTCGGTCTCGTTGCACCCCAATACCTCGAAGGCTTTCTCTAACTCTTCCACCCATCACGATGCAACCTAGGGGTCACCCCTTCCATTAACTTTGGGAACTGTTCTACTAAGCTGGTGCATCTGCCTATTTGCCACTACCTAAGCCTGGCTTTGATTGGCATTGTTTCCATTCACGGCAGAAGTTCTTTGCGACCTCGAAGCTTGGGCAATGGTGGCGGCCCTTTCTGAGCTTGCCTACCTATATTCCCTATTTCCGTGGGGAATGAATAACATCCTCCATTCTTGGATCTACGGCCTCTTGGCCCATAGCACTCAACTTCCCTCGGGTTTCCTTTCCTCTTCTCCTCATCTCTGCGGTCCTTACTACTCACCTAGCTACTATAATTCTATTTAGGAATGAGAGATCTAAACCAAGCTAAACCCGGTGCGAGGTCCAGCATGCGACTAAGCACAAGCGTTATAAGACCTTAGCCAAGGGGATATCGTACTCACCTCGGGTCATACCTTTTTTGCACTTTACGGGTCAATTCATATAAGCACTTAGTCAAACACAAGCAGTTAGGACATACACATAGTATACGAGGTCACCCTACTAGCTACCCAAGGTCATCGCTCCTTATCACTCCAGGTTTTGACCGAATCGGATCAAGCTAACCTTGCTTTGATACCAAAATAATAGGGAATGTCACGCCCGAAGCCTACGGTTGCGAGCATGTCAACCGAGGTTGAATATGTGCGACATCCGGGGACGCGTTGTCGACCCAACACAGGAGATCAATGCACACATGAAGCAATTAAATACACCCATACAATAATCATCGTGACTAAGGATAGCACAACCACGGGAATCAACATGATTACAAATATACACTTGCATTACCACTGAAAACAATATCCATTTTTCGCAAAATACATATAACCAAACAAAAGCGGTCGTGACCACTAAGGTCAAAAGGTAAGTGGCGGGTGGTCGGGGATACTAACTAAGGTAGGGCTCCGATCAAAAAGCTCTTGGCCCGACCTAACTAGAGGGTACGACTAAACCTTACGAAACCTAGTCGGGTCGGATCCAGGGACTCGGAAGAGCTATCGACAGCTCGACTTGAGTCTAGGGAATCTAGCTCGGTCTCGGCCTCTGCCGGCTCCTCCTCAAAGTCCATCTCCTTAGGCTCGCCCTCCTGCTTGGGGTCCCCTGCTCTGTAGGCCTTGGCTCTTCATCCGACTCCATTGGCTCGGGTCGAGTCCTAATCCACAAACTCCTCGTTCATTGGGTCCGGCTCATCCACTTGCTGCCGGGGCAGCGGGTTCTTGGCGCTAGAACTAGAACTCCCTTTTGTAGCTTGTGGCTCGCTAGGTCTCCATCGGCACATTGCGAATCCATCTTGCCTAGTCCATTGAGCGGGACATCAAAAGCCTCAAGAGGTCCATACTCCCCGGAGTAGTCCCTAAAGCACCAAGCTACGTACTCATAGGTCTGGTAAAACGTCTCCCACATTAACCCATACTATAGTATAATGCTTAATATATGTATCCTCGTTCCCTATGGGGTACTTGGTCATCGCTTACTCTATTTGACGCGAGATCCCAAAACGTCTTCGAACCCGACATCCTCAAAGCCTGTGGTCCGAAAAGTTTGGATTTTAATAACAATGAGAATGACAAGAAGGAAAACCCCCTAAACCTAAACTAGGCTAACATGCACCTCCCGATGTGCAAACTATTCACACACAACTAGTAAAATAGCCAATAATCAAGTGACCTAGGCCCCCGGGCCCGGATCGAGAATACACAAGACCCCGCGGGTTAGACAATTCATAACAATATTCACGGTACATATCACGAACACACGTGGTCACACATACGCCATACTTATGCTCACACTTATTAATGCCTGCCTAACGTACAAGTCACCGGTATGCACATGTTTGCACACTTGCCCATGCACTCTTGCACACATATTCTATCACTATGCCATGCTCATGATCCGATTCAATAATACACACCGCACACTACTCATTTTCTCAATTAGAGTAAAACAACGGGGATGTCACGCCCGAACCCTACGGTAGCGAGCATCCCAACGGGGGTCGAATATGTCTTGGCCCCGGGACACGTCGCCGACCTAACACCCAACACAGAAATCAATGCACATGCGAAAGCAATTAAATACACCCATACAATAATCATCATGACCAAGGATAGCACAACCACGGGAATCAACATGATTATAAATATACACTTGCATTACCACTAAAAACATATACAATATCCTTTTTACACAAAATACATATAACCAAACAAAAGTAGGCTAGTGGCCACTAAGGTAAAAAAGGTAAGTGGCCCGGCAATCGGGGATACCAACTAAGGTGGGGCTCCGGTCAAAAAGGCAATGGCCCAACCTAACTAGGGGTGCAACTAAACCTTAGGGAACCCGGTCCGGGTTGGATCCCGAGGACTTGGAAGAGCTATCAACAGCTCGACTTCAAAGTCTAGGGAATCCAACTCGGACTTTGCCTCTGTCGGCTCCTCCTCAAAGTCCATCTCCTCGGGGCTCGCTCTCTGCTCGAGGTCCTGCTCCATAGGCCTTGGCTCTTCATCTAAGTCCGTTGACTTGGGTTAGAGTCCTAATCCACCGTCTCCTCATCTATCGGGTCCAGCTCATCCACCTCCTAGGCGATAGGTCCGTCGCGGAAACAACTCCACTCATTTTGTAGCTTTGGGGCTCGTAAGGTCTCCGCCGCGGCTGCGGATCCATCTCGCCCTAATCCGTTGAATGGGACATCAAAAGTCCGAAGAGGTTCATACTCCTCGGAGTAGTCCCTAAAGTACCAAGCTACGTGCTCGTGGGTCTGGTAAAACATCTCCCCCACATCAATCCATACTATAGTATAATGCCTAATATACATATCCTCGTTCCCCACGAGGTACTCAAAATCATCGCTCTCTCTATTTGATGCGGGATCCCAAAATGTATCAAAACTTCGACATCCTTAGGGGTGGGGGTTTGAAAAGTTTGGGTTGTACCAATAATGAGAACAAATCTCAACGATTAAAATCCCTAAACCTAAACTAGGCTAAAATGGATCTCTTGACAGGCAAACTATTCACACACAACCAGCAAAACAGCAAATAATCAAGTGACCTAGGCCCCCGGGCCCAGATTGAGCATACACATGACCTTGCAGGTTAGACAATTCATAACAATATTCATGGCACATACGCGAACACACATGGTCACACGTATGCCATACGCATGCTCACACCGATTAATGCCTCCCTCACATACGAGTTTCTTGGTACACACATGCTCGCACACTTGCCCATGCACTCTTGCACACATATGCCATCACTATGCCATGCTCACTTAGCCAATTTAATGCCATTCGGCACCACACGCAAATGGGCACTCACAATTCATATACTTGAGCACTATAATTCACGTCGGTTATTGGCCAATTCATAGGCCGTATCATTCCGCCACGAACACGCGACATGACATAATAAATTCATCGCGAAATAAGCACAATTCAGCCACTACATCAATCAACATGGCACACTCGGGAATTTCCATGATTAAACCTAAATAATCCGAACCTAGGCCAATAGATCACAACAACCTAATTAACCCTTAATTAACCCTAATCCTATCAATCGGTATCGTCCACGAAATTCGACGCCCAAGGGCGAATCTAATTTCTCGATCAAAATTGCTCGATTAAAATTTTAGGGTCCCTCATTAATAGGCGGTTGTTTAGGGGTTATGTGTATTGACCTAGGGTTACTCGAGTCGTGATAGTCTCGATTACCAAGAGAGCACGAGGAATTATCTCTAGTTCCAAAGGTCGTGATTGTTTGAATTAAGTTCGGGATTTGTTCGCCACGCGCACTCTCGGTTGTCTTGGAATCACCTGCGATCAGATCGTATGTCGTTGGCCAAATCAAAACTATCACCTTCCTAGGATCGAACCACGTTGGCCCAAAATATTTCCACGTTGTTTCTCGGAATCGGTGCTCGATTCGCTATTGATTCCCTAGTCCACTTACCGTTTTCCTAATTAGCCATTCCCCATTGGTTAGTATTTTGAGAGTGATCGGCCACGGGTAAAACTTACTAAAATTAAATGAGAAATAATATCTTTTCATTGATCCGGAAATAGATCGAAATTTAGGATGTTACAAATCTTCCCCATTTACAAAAATTTCATTCTCGAAATTTGCAATCTAAACCTATCTACTCAAACAAATGGAGGTATTGACATCGCATGGCCTCTTCGCTTTCCCTGGTGACACATCTTGGTTCCATGATGCTCCCATATAACTTTGACCATCGGGATTATCTTGTTCTTTAATACTTGATCTATTCTATTCTCGATCCTCCCAGGTCTTTCCACATATGACACTTTGTTGTTCACGTCTATCTCCTCATACCTTAGAACGTGGGTGAGTTTGGTTCGTACTTTCTAACATTGACATGTGAAAAGCATTATGTACTTGAGACAGGTTGGGTGGTAAGGCAAGTCGATAGGACATATCTCCGATCTTCTCTAAAGTCTCAAACAGACCGACATACCTTGGGCTTAGCTTTCCTTTTTGCTAAATCGAGACAATCGCTTCATAGGCGACACCTTGAGAAATACATGGTCTCCAACCGGAACTCCAAAGGTCGTCTATGATCCGCAATAACTTTTCTGGGAACTTTGAGCGGTCCTTAACCTTTCCCGAATAATCTTGATCGCTTTGACCGTTTGTTGTACCAATTGGGCCCGTGATACTTCGTTCCTTCGACTTCATCCGATACCACAGCGCCCCACACGCTCTGCTTTGTACAAGGCCTCAAAAGTGCCATTTGAATACTTTGTTATTAACTATTATTATAGGCAAACTCCACTAGGTGTAGCTGCTCTTCCCATTTGCCCTGAAACCAAAGACACAGCACGCCATATGTCCTCTAACGTTTGGATCCTTCTTTCCGATTGGCCGTACGTCGGGGATGGTAGGCCATCGAATCGCAACTTTGTTCCTAGGGCTATGTGCAGACTTTTCCAAAAATTAGCCGTAAGTCTCGGATCACAATCCGACGTGATCGCTATCTCGGTACTCCATGTAGCCTGAGGATCTATCGTATGTACAGCTCTGTATATCTTTACAACTCAAAGTCCTTTCACATTGTCGGGAAGTGCTTTGATTTAGTCAATCTCTACTATTACCCAAATGGAGTCGTGTCCTCTCCGGCCTCTTGGCGATCCCGTGACAAAATCCGTTGTAATGTGCCCCCCATTTCCATTGTGGGATTTCCAATGGTCGCAAGAGTCCACGGGTTTATAGTGCTATGCCTTAACTTGTTGACATGTCGGGGCATTTTTTGCCACATGCTTGGCCACATCCTTTTTAGGTCTATTCTACAGTAATGTTATTGCAAATTCTGATCTGACTTTGTCTTTGCCGGGTGGATACTGTAATTGCTGCGATGTGCCTCCTTTAAAATTTCCTCCTTAAGCTTTGCATCATCGAGTCGCATAATCGTCCTCGAAACTTCAAAATTCCGTTTTTAGCCACTTGGAAATCCAATTTTTCGTGGCGGCGTCCATTCCAACAATTTTTGTATCTCTTGGTCCGTAGACTAAAGTGTCTTAATCTTGGCACGGATCTCCGGTTCGATCCTTAGTGCAGCCAGCGGTTTGACATTTGGTTGACCTCGAACTTAAATTCTAAATCTCTGAGCCTTTCTAACAAGGTCCACTCCTTGACCATCACAAGTGCCATACTCGACTTCCGACTTAGCACATCCGCTACTCGATTTGCTTTCCCGGGATGATACGAGGATGTCGCGATCGTAATCCTTAAAAGTTCCATCTATCGGTGCTGCCTCATATTTAATTCCTTCTATGAAAATAGGTACTTGAGGCTCGATGACCCGTATAAATCTAGAACTTTTCCCCGTACAAATAGTGTTTCCAAATCTTCAAGGCAAAAATGATTGTAGCCAGCTCTTAGTTGTCGTCGGATAATTCATCTCATGTGACCCTAACTAGCGATGCATATGCAACTACTCCCATGCTGCATCAATATACAACCAAGTCCTCTTAGTGATGGATCACTATAGACCTCAAATCCTCCTGGTGCGAGCGGAATGATCAATACCGGGCTTGTTGTTAGCAAATGCTTCAGCTCTTGAAAACTTCTTTCGCACTTATCATCCCATTCGACCTTCATTTCCTTCTTAAGTAGTCTTGTCAGCGGCATGTGCATCGATGAGAATCTTTCTACAAAACATCGATAATAGCCGGCCAAACCTAAGAGGATTTGAATCTCCATCATGGCGTCGGTCTTGGCCACTTAGTTACCGTCTCAATCTTCATCGGGTCCACGTAAATCCCATCTCCCAAAATTATGTTTCCAAGGAACGCTACTTTGTTGAGCCGGATGTACTTCGTATGTGCGTGTTCTCTTAAGATCCGTAACACCTCAGTCAAATGTACTTCATGTTCCTTGAGGCTCTGTGAGTATACCAATATGTCGTCAATGAAAATGATGACAAATTGGTCTAGAAACTCCTTAAATACTCGGTTCATTAGGTCCATGAATGCGGTAGGGGCATTAAATCGGTTCGAATGGCATCACTATGAACTCATAGTGCCTGTACCTCGTTCTAAAAGCGATCTTAGGTATGTCCTCTTTTCTGATCCTTAACTATTGATATTCGGTTCGTAGGTTAATCTTAGAGAATACCGAGGCTCCTTGCAATTGGTCGAGCAGGTCGTCAACCCTCGATAGTGGGTACTTATTCTTAACCATCACCTGGTTCAATTGCCGATAGTCGATACACGCCTCAAGGTCCTATGCTTCTTTCTTACAAAGCAGATCAAGGCCGCATGGAGATGCACTAGAACGAATAAAACCTTTGTCTAATATTTCCTGCATCTGGACTTTCAACTCCTTTAGTTAAAGACAAGGACATTCGACACGGCGCCTTGAGATCGACTCGGTACACTGGGGCCAATTCTATAACAAATTTCACTTCCACTCTGGTGGTAAACCCGGTAATTCCTAAGGAAAGACCTTGGAAAAGTTGCATACTACGGGTATCTCTTTCAATTTCGATTCCTCCATTGTTGGATCGACCACATTCACTAAGTACCCTTCACAACTTTCATCTAACAACTTGGTCACCTCGGCGATAAAATCTAAGGGATCGAGATTTCTCCTCGGTTTCCTTTAAATTCAAATCTAGGATGTCCAATCAAGTTAAATTGGATCACCCTATTATCACGCCAATCCATTACGACTTTCTGTCTTACTAGCCAATCCATTCCAATTATTACATCATAATCAAACATGGCTAACAACTGCGAAATCAATCCTTTCTTCTCGCCGCCCTTGATAACCATCTTACACTTAGGATACCCTAACGACACTAACACCTTATCATTTAGTGGGGTCATTACACATAACAGGTCTCAAGCATAATAGGCTAATTCCTAACAAGTCTAACAAATTGCTCGATATAAAATGAGTGGGTCGCCCTCGGATCAAATAATGCATACGCGGCATGATCACGCCAGAGAAATCGTGCACTGTGACCACGCCCGGCGTGTCCTCCACCTCTCTTCGCCATCGCATAAACTTGTCCTTACACGGGCAATCGTCCTTGATTAGCCGATGGGGATTTTGGGCTTGGTTCCCAACTCGGGGGCTGTTGCGGTTGCATTTGAGGTCCGGTGAGGCGTTGTTGAGGACAATTCCGATCTGGTGCTCGGACTCAAGATTTGAAATAAGCCCCAAATCTATTCGATTGATGGCTTGGCTTTCAAATATTCTTCCTAGTCGGTGGGATGAATTGCCTATTTCCGGCCATTGGCTTCTTCCCAAAGTGGCGGTTGTCCCTATTCGAGCAAACCGTGATCTAGAATCGATTGCCCTTCCAATTGATCTCGCTCTATAGCTTAGGCTTGTTCATACATTTCCCATAATCTCGATGTTCAAAGAAATCATTTGACTTTGAAGATCCGCATCGATCAAATCCGGAATCTCCGAACCTTATCCTACGGATTTTCATCCATTCTAGGTGTGAACTTGACAACCTCGTAGACTCGGCTTCATATTAATCCACAGTCATTAGCCATTAGCGAGCCTCATGAATTCCGCTAGTTTTCTTTCTTGAGCACTCTCTAAGAAATATTTTCCATAAAACCTCTTAGTAAACGCGGCCCACATCAGGGAATTACCTTCTAGAAATACGCTATCTCTAGTGGCCTTCTACCAATCATTGGCATTATCTTGCAGGTGATATCGCCAATGTCACCTTTTCGATCTCGGTGCACCCCAATACCTCGAAGGTTTTCTCTAACTCTTCCACCCATGGCGATGCGGCCTCGGGGTCACCCCTTCCATTAACTTCAAGGCTTGTTCTACTAAGCGTGCATCTGCCTATTTGCCACTACCTAGGCTTGGCCTTGATTTGGTATTGTTTCCATTCACAACAACGATTCTGCGACCCTCGACAGCGCTTGAGCAATGGTGGTGGCCCTTTCACGAAACGCCTGCCTATAATATTCCCTATTTTTTAGTGAGTCTAAATAACATCCTCCATTCTTGGATCTCGGCCTCTTGGCCCATAGCACTCAGGCCCTCGGGTTTCCTTTCCTCTTCTCCTCATCTCTGCGGTCTTTACTACTCACCTACCTACTATAATTCCATTAAGGAGCGAGAGACCTAAACCAAGCTAAGCCGGGTATGAGGTCCTGGCGGGGAATCATAACAGCAATCAACCGCTCGACATCGACCAATCACAAGCAGCATAAGACCTCAACCAAGGGGATACACGTACTCACCTCGGGTCCCACCGCTTTTTGCACTTCACGGGTCAATTCATATAAGCACTCAATCGAAACACAAACAGTTAGGAGGTACACATAATACACAAGGTCACCCTACTAGCTACCCAAGGTCATCGCTCCTTATCACTCCGGTCTTGACCTAATCGGATCGAGGTGACCTTGTTTTGATACCAAAATAATAGGGGATGTCATGTCACGAAACCTACGGCGTGAGCATCCCAAGCGAGGTCAAATATGTGCGGCGTCCTGGGACGCATCGGCGATCCAACACCCAACACAATGATCAATGCACATGGGAAAGCAATTAAATACACCCATTACAATAATCATCGTGACCAAGGATAGCACAACGCGAGAATCAACATGATTACAAATATACACTTGCATTACCACTTTGAAAACATATACAATATCCATTTTATACAAAATACATATAAGCAAACAAAAGCGGTCGTGGCCACTAGGGTCAAAAGGTAAGTGGCGGGCTGTCGGGGAATACTAACTAAGGTAGTGCTCCAATCAAAAAGCTACTGGTCCGAACTAACTAGGGGTACAGCTAAACCTTCACGGAACCTAATCCCGCGTTGGATCTTAAGGACTCGGAAGAGCTATAAGATAGCTCGACTTTGGAGTCTAGGGAATTTAGCTCGGTGTCTGCCTCCGCCGGCTCCTCCTCAAAGTTCATCTCCTCGGGCTCGCCCTCCCGCCGGGATCTTGCTCCATAGGCCCCCGGCTTCTCATTCAACTACATCGGCTCAAGGTCGAGTCCCAATCCACCGGCTCCTTGTCCATCCGGTCTGGCTCATCCACCTCTTAAACAATAGGTCAGGCACTAGAACTCGAACTCCCTCAACTGTAGCTTTGGGGCTCGCTAGGTCTCCATCGGCACAATGCAATATCTACTCGAGTCAAGTATTATCGAGCTCGAGGTTGACCCGTGAACCACGAAATGATGAAGCCGAGTGTGATATGCAAAGTCCCAAGAGGTCCATACTCCCGGAGTAGTCCCTAAAGCACCAAGCTACGTGACTCGTAGGCCTAGTAAAACGTCTCCCTCAAATTAACCCATACTATAGTATAATGTCTAAATATCGTATCCCCGTTCTCTCACGGGTACTCGATCACCGCTCTCTCTATCGATGTGGGATCCCAAAACCTACCAGAACTTTTGACATCCTCAAGGCCGGGGTCTGAAAAGTTTGGATTTTAACAACAATGAGAATGAATCTCAGCAAGGAAAACCCCTAAACCTAAACTAGGCTAACATGCACCTTCGACAAGCAAACTATTCACATGCAACCAATAAAATAGCCAATAATCATGTGACCTAGGCCCTTGGGGCCCGGATCGAGAATACACATAACCCCTGCAGGTTAGACAATTCATAACAATATTCACGGGACATAGGCGAACACACGTGGTCACACTTACACCATACTCATTCTCACACTTATTAATGCCTGCCTCACATATGAGTCACGGTATGCACGTGCTTGTACACTTGCCTATGCACTCTTGCACACATATTCCATCATTATGCCATGCTCATGATCTGGTTTAGTAATACATACTACTGCTCATTTTTCTCAATTAGACTAAAATAGCGGGGATGTCACGCCTCGAACCTTACGGTAGCGAGCATACCAACCAAGGTCGAATATGTGCGGCGTCCCGGGACGTGTCGCCGACCCAATACCCAACACAAAAATCAATACACATGCGGAAGCAATTAAATACTCCGTACAATAATCATCGTGACCAAGGATAGCACAACCACGAGGAATCAACATGATTATAAATATACACTTGCATTACCAATTGAAAACATATACAATATCCATTTTACACAAAATACATATAAGCAAACAAAAGCGGTCGGTGGCCACTAAGGTCAAAAGGTAAGTGGCCGGGCAATCGGGGATACTAAGCGAGGTGGGGCTCACGATAAAAAACCTTGGCCCGGCCCTAACTAGAAGTGCTGCTAAACCTTATGGAACCTAGTGCAGGTCGGATCACGAGGACTTGGAAGAGCTATCGGCAGCTCGACTTGAGTTTAGGGAATCCAACTCGGACTTAGCCTCTGTCGGCTCCTCCTCGAGTCCATCTCCTCGGGGCTCGCCCCTCCTACTCGGGGTCCTACTCCGTGAGCCTTGGCTCTTCATCTAACTCCGTCGACTCGGGTTAAAGTCCCAATCCACCGTCTCCTCATTCATGGTCCTGCTCATCCACCTCCCGGATGACAAGTACAGCCGGGGCTCACCGGGTCTCGTCGACTGCTGCGGATCCATCTCACTGGGTCTCCGTTGAGCGAGACATCAAAAGTCAGAAGAGGTCCATACTCCTAGACTAGTCCCTAAAGCACCAAGCTATGTACTCGTGGGTCTGGTAAAATGTCTCTCCCATATCAATCCATACTATAGTATAATGCCTAATATCATTATCCCGTTCCTTACGGAGTCTTGGCCACTATACTCTATCTGACGCAGATCCCAAATGTACTTAAACTTCCTCGACATCCTCGGGGCTGGGGGTCTAAAAATTTGGGTTGTAAAACAATGAGAACGAATCTCAACGAGTAGAATCCCCTAACAAATTATTCACGTGCAACCAGTAAAATAGCCAATAATCGAGTGACCTAGACCCACGGCCCGGATCGAGCACACACATGACCCCGCGGGTTAGACAATTCCTAACAATATTCACGGCATACGCGAACACACGTGGTCACACGACGCTATACGATGCTCACACTTATTAATGCTTGCCTCACATACGAAGTCATCGGTAGGCATATGCTCGCACACTTGCTCATGCACCTTGCACACATATGCCATCACCATGCCATGCTCATGATTCGGCCCAAGAATACACTGGCATACCTTTTTTCTCAATTAGAGTTCGACCCGTGTAAAACGATGAGGTCTAACAATCAATACCAACACTTCTTGGCTCGTGAGGTGCATCGAGACCCGGTGTCTTCAGCTGAATAAAACGCATTAGGCGCAACACCGATCTTCATACTCGAACCAAGACCCGCATAAAAGCGCAGACAAGTTGGCGTCTTGGTAGAACTTGGCATCGTCGCGTAAAGCGCATCGGGGCCGGGTTCAACACCTCGCGGAATACATATCGGGGTTTACAATGATCACCACGTGCACACAGCCAATTTTATCTACACCCGTGTAAAACACATCAAGGCATTTAAGTGATCACATGCTCATGTCGGGCATACATACCGCACGCAGTTCTCATTTCAAGCCAATGCTCATGATGAGAAATGCTTGGCCATCTGATCTTGCACTC
This sequence comes from Syzygium grande, assembly GCA_024733475.1. Taxonomy (NCBI): domain Eukaryota; kingdom Viridiplantae; phylum Streptophyta; class Magnoliopsida; order Myrtales; family Myrtaceae; genus Syzygium; species Syzygium grande. The sequence continues at coordinate 51,471 of JAMXDD010000032.1, forward strand.
GGGCAATAATGCAATGTACTATGAGCATCAATTTCATTGTAGGCACCACGATCATTCCATGCCAAGTCAGACTCCATCCATGCCACGGCTAACTTGCCCAATCAATTCGCATCCACATGCTCACTTAGCCAATTTAATACCATCCGGCACCACACACAAATGGGCACTCACAAATCATATACTTGAGCACTATAATTCACGTCGGTTATTGGCCAATTCACCGCGCCGCATCGTTGTGCCACACGAACCGCGACATGGCATAATAAATTGATCGCCAAATAAGCACAATTCAGCCACTACATCAATCAACATGGCACGCTCGGGAATTTCCATAATTAAATGTAAATTATCCGAACCTAGGACAATAGATCACGACATGGGCAGCCACCAATTTGATCAATCTAGGCCATTAAATTATTCTCAAATAATCCATTAGGCTCCCCAAATTACTCCCAAATTAGCCACTAATCCATAATCCACTAATCAAGTCCTAAATAATCTAATTAACCCTCCTTACCAAAAAAAACAATCTAATTAACCCTAATCCTATCAAGAGATGCTTAATCATCCTAATTAGGGTTTAGGGACTAATAGTCACAATCTCCTAAGCTCCAAAAGCGGTTGAGCCGATGGGGAGAAATGGGCGGCCAGGCGGGCTTACCACGGCGCTCCATCAGTCCTCGCGACATTGCACGATGAGCGGCAATTGGCGGCCCTTGGCTAGATCGAATGGCGGCGAAAAGGAGGGGAAGGTGCTGGTGGGGACAGAAATGAGAGGGGAGAGAACAAGTCTGTTGGGTGGTGGCGCAGCGGCGTGGAGGCGAACCTTGGCCTTGGTTTTGCGTCGGCGTCCAAGGCGGGGCTTGATCGGGTGGCAGGTGGAGAGAGAAAGCGAGAGAGGTGAGGTGGAGGGTGATGGTGAGACCAGGCTAGGCGGGCATGGGACGGCGATGCTCTCTTCGGTGGCGATGCTTGGCAGCGAGTGGCGCGGGTGGCTCACGGGCCAAGGGGGCTGATCGCCGATGCTCCTCACGGCAGGGGAGAAAGAAAAATGGTGAGAGAGAGAGTCGGCCGGGTGAGTGGTGGTGGTGCAAGGCGGTGGTGCTCGGGATGACGGTGCACTTCGGGCGATCAACTCCTCCGGCGGTGATCGGCTTCATGGTCAAGAAGGAAAGAGAGCCGGCAAGAGGGAGACGGAAATGAGAGAGGGTCTTGGCTTGGAGAAAGAAAAGAGAGAGAGAGAGAGAGAGAGAGAGGTGCTAACTTAGTGGAGTGGTTGGACCAACTTAAGCTAATGCCCATCTTGCCCCTAATCCAAAGGTCTTGTTGATCCAAGTCCAATAATGGAGAGGCACACTTGATCAAACTTTTCGGCAATTGAGGGGGCTGAACATGAACATAAAATCCCCAAAATGCCCTCAAAATTTTCCAAAATTCGGAATACCATTATAAGGCCTAGGGGCAAAATCGTAATTTTTCAATTTCGAGCGATTTTCCGTTTTTGATTGTACCGATCCCTGTCATGGTTGGCCATACTAAAATGATGCCGTCTTCGTAAAATAGTCATGTATGTCCACGAAATTGACGCCCAAGTCCGGATCTAATTTCTTGATGAAAATTGGTCAATTATAATTTTAGGCTTTCTCACTAGCGGGCGATTGTTTAGGGGTTACGTCTATCGACCTAGAGTTTTTGAGTCTTAACGATCTTGACTACCAAGAGGCGTGAGGATTTATCACTAGTTCCAAAGGTCGCGATTGTTCGGATTAAGTTAAGGATTTATTCGCCCACGTGTACTCGGTTATGCGGAATCACTGCGATCCGATCGTACATCGTTGGCCAAATCAAAACAAATCACCTTCCTAAAATCTGTCCATGTTGGCCCAAAATATTTCCTCGTCATTTCTCGAAATCGATTGCCCGATTCACTATCGGTTCCCTAGTCCACTAAACATTTTCCTAATTAGCCATTCCCCATTGGTTAGTATCCGAGAGTGATTAATTCGGGCAACACTTACTAAAATTAAATGAGAAATAATATATATTTCATTGATCTCGAAAATGAGTGAAATTCAGGATGCTACAAATCTTCCCCTTTACAAAAATTTCATCCCGAAATTTGCAATCTAAACCTATCTACTCAAACAAATAGAGGTATTGATGTCGCATGGCCTCTTCGCTTTCCCGTGTGGCATTTTTGGTTCCATGGTGCTCCCATACAACTTTGACCATCGGGATTGTCTTGTTCTTTAATACTCGATCTTTTTCTGTCCTTAATCCTCCCAAGTCTTTCCCGCACGATACATTGTCATCCACGTCCACTTCCTCATACCTTAGAATGTGGGTGGGGGTGCAGGTCGTGCTACGACATTGACACGTGAAAACATTATGTACTTGAGACAAGTTAGGCGGTAAGGCGTCGGTGAGGCCATATCTTGATCTTCCCTAAAGTCTCAAATAGACCGACATGCCTCGGGCTTAGCTTTCTTTTCTTGCCAAATAGAGACAATCCCTTCATAGGTGACATCTTGAGAAATACATGGTCTCCAACCTGGAACTCCAAAGGTCGTCGTCTCGATCTGCATAACTTTTTGGAAACTTTGAGCGGTCTTTAACCTTTCCCGAATAATCTCGATTGCTTTGGTATACTGTTGTACCAGTGCAGGCCCGTGATACTTCGTTCAACGACTTCATCCCAACACCTTTGGCTTTGCGCTCTGCCGCCATACAAGGCCTCAAAGCCATCTAAATACTTTGTTATTAACTATTATTGTAGGCGAATTTCACCAGGTGTAACTGCTCTTCCTATTTGCCCAAAGAAATCCTATACATAGGCATGCAATATGTCCTCCAGCGTTTGGATCGTCCTTTCTTATTGGCTATACATGCGGATGGTAGACCGTCTTGAACTACAACTTTGTTTCTAGGGCCATTTGCAGACTTTTCCCAAAATTAGCCCGTAAATCTTGGATCACGATCCGACATGATGAATTACCGGTACTCCATGTAACCTGGCGATCTATCGTACATATAGCTATGTATATCTTCCCAACTCAAAGTCCTTCGCTTTGCGGGGAAGTGCGCTGATTTAGTCAGTCTATCTACTATTACTCAAATGAAGTCGTGTCCTCTCTAGCTTCTTGTGGGTCCGTGACAAAATCCATTGTAATGTACCCCCATTTTCATTCAGGAATCTCAATGGTCGTAGAGTCCCTTTGGGTTTATAGTGCTATGCCTTAACTTGCGACATGTCGGGCATTTTGCCACATGCTTGGCCACATCCTTTTTCAGCCCATTCTACGGTAATGTTATCGTAGATTGATGCATCTTTTGTCTTGCTGGGTGGATACTATAATTCTTTGCGATGTGCCTCCCTTAAAATTTCCTCCTTAAGCTCTAAATCATCGAGTCACGCACAATCGTCCTTGAAACTTCAAAATTCCGTTCGCCCACTTGGAAATTCGATGTCTCGTGGCGGTGTCCATTCCAACAATCTTTTGTATCTCTTTGTCCGTAGGTGAAGTGTCTTAATCGTGGCCTCGATCTCGGTTCTATCTTTAGTGCAGCCAATGGATTTGACATTCGACTCACCTCGAACTTAAATTTTGAATCTACGAGCCTTTCTAACAAGGTCCACTCCTTGACCATCATAAAAGCGCCATACTCGACTTCCGACTTAGCGATCCATTACTCGATTTGCTTTCGAGATGATACGGGATGTCATGATCGTAATCCTTAAGAAGTTCCATCCAATGGCGCTGCCTTATATTTAAATTTTTCTATGAAAATAAGTACTTGAGGCTCGATGATCCATATAAATCGGAACTTTTCCCACTTACGAGATAGTGCCTCTAAATCTTGAGGGCAAAAATGATTGCAGCTAGTTACGAATCGTGCGTTGGATAATTCATCTCATGCGACCTCAACTAGCGACGCATATGCAACTACTCTCCCATGCTGCATCAATATACAACCAAATCCTCTTAATGACGCATCATTATAGATCTCAAATCCTCTGGTCAAGGCGGAATGATCAATACTGGGGCAATTGTCAGCTTATGCCTCAGCTCTTGAAAACTTCTTTCAGACTTGTCATTCCATTTGAATTTCGTTTCCTTCTTAAGTAGTCTTGTCGGTGCCATAGCTATCGGCGAGAATCCTTCTACAAAATGTCAATAATAGCCAGCCAAACCTAAGAAACTTGAATCTCCATCAGCGTCGGTCTTAGCCACTTAGTTACCGCCTCAATCTTCGTCGGGTCCCGTAAATCCCATCTCTAAAATTATGTGTCTAAGGAACATTACTTTGTTGAGCGAACTCTCATTTCTTGAACTTGGCGTAAAGTGCGTGTTCTCTTAAGGTTCGTAGCACCTCGGTCAAATGTACTTTATGTTCCTCGGGCTCTTGAGTATACTAATATGTCGTCAATAAAAACAATGACAAGTTAGTCTAGAAACTCCTTAAATACTCGGTTCATTAGGTCCATAAAGGCAGCAGGGGCATTCGTCATTCCGAAGGGCATCACTGTAAACTCATAGTGCCCGTACCTCGTTCTAAAAGCAGGTCTTAGGTATGTCCTCTTTCCTGATCCTTAACTGATGATATCCGGTTCGTAGGTCAATCTCGGAGAACACTGAGGCTCATTGTAATTGATCGAACATGTCGTCTATCCTCGGTAGAGGATACTTATTCTTAACCGTTACCTGGTTCAACTGCCGGTAATCGATACACAACCTCAATGTTCCATCCTTCTTTCTTACATATAGGACTAGCGCTCCCTATGGGCGCACTATGACGAATAAAACCCTTGTCTAATAATTGCTACATCTGGACTTTCAATTCCTTTAGTTCCGGCAAAGGACATTAGATCTGGCGCCTTGAGATTGGCTTGGTACAGGGGCCAATTCTATAACAAATTCCACTTCCGCTCTAGTGGTAAATCCAACAATTCACGAGGAAAGACCTGGAAAATTGCATACCATGGGTATCTCTTCCAATCGGTTCCTTTCTTTGTCGGATCGACCACATTCACTAAGTACCCTTCACAACCTTCATCTAACAACTTGGTCACCTCGGCGAGGAAATCCAAAGGATCGAGATTCCTCCTCGGTTTCCCTTAAATTCAAATTTAGGATGTCAATCGAGTTAAATTGGATCACTCTATTCTGCAATCTATTACGACTTTTTGCCTTACTAGCTAATCCATTCCAATTATCACATCAAAGTCAAACATGGCCAGCCTTTGCCAAGTCAATCCTTTCTTCTCGCCCCGATAACTATCTTACGGTTAGGACACCTTAACGACACTAACACCTTATCATTTAGTGGGGTCATTACATATAGCACAATCTCAAGCATAATAGGATCAATCCCAACAAGTCTAACAAATTGCTCGATATAAATGAGTAGCTCACCCCGGATCAAATGATGTATCGCGGCATGATCGTGTAGAGAAATCGTTCCCATGACCATGCCCGGCGTGTCTTCCACCTCTCTTTGCGCCATTGCATAAACTCTTCCTTACGCAGGCGGTCATCCTTGATTAGCTGGTGGGGATTTTTCGGCTTTGTTCCCAACTCGGGGTTATTCGGTTGCATCTAAGGTCTGGTGGGCGTTACTAATGACAATTTCTAATCTGGTGCTCTAAACTTCTGCACTTGAAGCAAGCCCCAAATTTGTTTGGTTGATGGCTTGGCTTTCTAATATTCTTCTAAGCCCGGTGGGACGAATAGCCTATTTCCACCTCTGGCTTCTTCCCAAAGCAATAGTTGTCCCTATTACGGCGAACCGCGATCGAAGCGACTGCCATTTCAATTGATCTCGCTCTATAGCTTGGGCTCATTCGTTGCATTTCCCCATAATCTCTAATGTTCAAAGAAATCATCGACTTCAATCCGTCTTGAAATCTTGAACCTTATCCTGCGGATTTTCAATCATTCTAGGTGCGAGCTTGGACAACCAAGCAAACTCCGCTTCATATTGATCCTGGTCATTTGCTCTTGGTGGAGCCTTATAATTCAGCCAGTTTTTCTTTTTTGAGCACTCTCTAAAAATATTTTTCATAAAAGCTCTTGGTAAACATGGCTTAAGTCGGGCAAGTACCTTCTACAAATACTCTATCTCTGGTAGCCTTCCACCAATCATTGACATTATCTTGCGGTGATATACCATCGGTGTCACCTTTTCGATCTTGGTGCACCCCAATACCTTGAAGGCTTTTTCTAACTCTTCCACACATCGTGGTGCAGCCTCGAGGTCACCCCCTTCTATTAAACTTAGCTGTTTCAACTTCAGAACTGTTCTACCAACTGGTGCATACGCCTATTCGCCACTACCTAGGCTTAGCCTTAATTGGCATTGTTTCCATTCACAAGCGATTTCTGCGAGCCCTCGAGATAACTGCGCAATGGTGGCGTGCCCTTTCCGAGCCTACCTACCCATAATATTCCCTATTTTCTGTAGGGTCTAAATAACATCCTCCATCCTTGGATCTCTAGCCTCTTGGCCCATAGCACTTTCGGACGCCCCTCGGGTTTCCTTTCCTCTTCTCCTCATCTCTATAGTCCTTACTACTCACCCACCGCTACATCCCAAAGTACATTATGCCAAGCACGCTAAGTGTAGAGCCGTATATTCCCAAAGAGATCATAATCGATGTGGAAGAATGGGAGACACGAGCCAAGGAATATGAAGAAGCTAAAGCTACCTTAGGTAGCAAGAAACCTAGATTTGTTTAAGCTAGTGTTCCCCATTTTGATGAATAGCATTGTAATAAAAATTTTCAAAATTGAAACAATTGCTTAATGAACAATTGCTAAATGAAGTTTCAAAGTATGTTTTGTAAAGAATCATCATGGATTACAACTCTTTGAATTGTATGATTCCTTGAAAAAGACATCGATGAATAATTTTATACAAAGTTAAGGCTTGTATGAAGTTTTTTATCCTTGACAATCTCATGAAGCCATATGAGAAAAAAGTATGTAGGGTTTCATGATTATTTTACTATGCTAATATCAGGTCTTCTTACAAGACAGGTTGTTTAGTAACAGAAGATAAAAGACCTCGGACTCACTTATAAGTTAGAATATCGGAAGAAGAAACTCATGCTCGACTAGCTGAAGTTGAGAATTAAATGACCCAAATGGTTGCAATGATGGCAGAAATGAAGGCTTTTATTCTTATATCCTACTACTCTAAATGCGGGAACTTCAAACACTACTAAAACACCAATTGAAGAACCAGCTAGAAACAAAGAACCGGTTCAAGAAAATCCTCCAAAGACTACGCCTAAGGTGGTAAATTTGGAAGAGGATGATCAAATCAAGAAGATGTCCAAAGTAAAGGATGAAGAAGAGGCCAAGAGATTGGCCAAAATTGAAGAATGCCTAGCAAGTCCAGGTTATGAACTTCAAAAGTTTGACAAGTTCTCACCCATGTCTAAAGGTGATTGTTCAGAAAATTATAAAGAACCAGAGTTCATGAACAAATACGATGGCACTAGTTGTCCCAAAATCCATTTGAAATATTATCTCCGTAAGATGGCGAGATATTCAGATAACACACCACTTCTTATTAGCACATTTCAAGATAGTTTGAGAGGAGTGGCCCTCACATGGTACACCGCCCTTGACATAGAAGACTTCACTGAATGAGACTATTTGGTGGGAGAATTTTTTGCTAGTATAAGTTTAATGTTGAAGTACTCATAACTATAGAAGATCTAATAAGAACCGAGAAATGGAAAAATGAAGGGTTCGGAGCTTATGCTCAGAGATGAAAAGCTGTTGCTTTGCACAAGTAAAGCCCGCCATAAGTGAAGATGAGCTCATTGAGCTTTTTCTAAAATCATTTTCAATTGAGTATTATGACAAACTTCATGTATCAGGCTGTCAAATATTCACCATGTTGGTAAAAGTGGGTGAAAATTATCATGATTGGCACGAAAAGTTACCGTATGCTCTAATGGCATACCGAACTTCAATTCGAACATCAATTGGAACAACCTGTTTTTCTTGGTTTATGAAATGGAAGCAAAGTGCTAATGTTAATATAGAAATTGCTTCGTTAAGGATATTATCTCAATTAAAGCTTTCAAAAGCTGAGTGTATTCAACAAAGATATGAACAACTCAACATGATCGATGAAAGGAAATTAAGAGTTATATGCCATGGACAAACCTATCAGAGAAGAGTAGCTAAATCTTTTCGCCAAAAAGTGAAACTAAGACATTTCAAAATAGAGGATTTAGTAGTGAAGAAAGTCATCCTCAACAATTCAGATCATCGTGGCAAATTCACTTTGAATTATGAGGATCCATACATCGTCAAGAAAGTTCTTCCTAGAGGAGTATTGATTCTTATAGATATGGCAGGAACTGAATTGGCCTATTCTGTAAATGTGGATGCTCTCAAGTTTTTCTACCCATAAAATGAAGACGAACATTCAAGAAGAGATTTGGGTTAATATGATGAACTTTTAATGGGTAGTGCTAGTGGTAGTAGTAGTCTTTGGTGATCGTGTTCTTTTGCGTCTAAGCCATTAATTGACAGTTTGGCATTATGGGTGGAGGCATCGGGTGGGATGAAAAGAGGAAAAATATTTGGGATGGGATCCTTGTCAAGGGTATACACAACGCAAGCTGTTGCAACTTCATCCTCCAATGCGGCTGTTTCAAGGAGGACAGGACATGAGGAGCAAATGACCCAAGAATTGAGCCAACTGAAATATTTACTTGTAGAGAAGGACGAAGAAATAAGAGTGGTCAAACAACAAATGCAATTGATCACGATGAGGTTCTTTTTGTATCTCTGACTAATCCAATACGTGATGGGCATAATGATGAGTGACATGATGATGATGACATTGCTGATGATGATGATGATGATGATGATTTTCTCGATCCTTAGTCCTTGCTAGTTAGGATTTCCATTTCTAAGCACTAAATTTTGAGCACTATGTATTTCATCATCATATCATTATGTATTTAAGCACTAAATTTTGATGTTATTAAGTGCTACATCATTGTTAAATATAAATTCTAGAAATTAATTTTGCTATTAATTATATTTAAATTTGAAATCGTCCCTAAACAGCAATCGTTGACTTTGTCGCTAAAGAATTAATAAAAATTCTTCACTAAATTCGTTTGGGAACAATGTCCGTAACAAAAGTAAAAAAATTTTCATGGCAAATTAGCAATGAATTTTTGCGACGGATTTTGCAATGGAAAATTAGCGATGAATTTTATGATGAATATTTTTCGTGTTTAATTTAGCGACGAAAATTGAAAAAAATTCGTCGTCAAATTTTGTAACGCCAAATTGGTGACGAAATTTTTTTCGTCATAAATTCGTTTAGCGACAATTTTTCCTTTTTGTCGTCATAAAAATTCATCGCTAAAAATACTTTTTGTAGTGAGAATTTTCAACATATATTCAGCCGTCTATTCTTAGTCAAGCAAGAGGGATTAAATGGCCAAATACCCATATTCTCGGCTGAAGTTTTGGGTTAAGGAGAGGTGATTTGGGTGTAGTTTTGAGTGCAATAAAAAAAAGGGGAAGCAGTTTGAGGAAAAAAAAAAAAGAGAGCGATGCCCAAAACCCGTGGAAGCATTGAGTATGGTGGAGAGCCTCCGACGCTAAGAGAGTAGCTTCAACTTGAGGACAAGAGGAATTCGGCGTAAGGTAAAACAAATCAAAACTTATGTTTCCATCTATTGATTAATTCAATGTCGCGAGCCTACTAATTGTTGACACCTGAAAATAATTAGAGATACCGATGCTTAGGATAGGTGAATAAAACAACAAGGGATGACGTCACCTGTACTAAATGGCAATTGGTAGGTACAGTTAGTCATAAAGCGGAAATTTGAAATTCAGATGGATGGAATAAAATTGTTGAAAGGATTTTCATCGAGGATGTCGATAAGGAGGAGAACAAATGTCAAGCTAGGAAAGATTCGATGAAAGCTTTTTGCTCCAAGAAAGACAGATGTCCAAGTACCTAAGATTGATGAAGGTCCCTATTTCTAGAGAGACAAGGTGTCGGATGGAGAAGAGGTTCAATGGCGGTTATCATCTCGAGAGATAGGTGTTAGGCGGAGAAAAGGCTCGATGGCGGTTATCGTCCCAGAGACAAATGTCAAACGGAGAAAAGGCTCAATGACGGTTATCGTCCCGAGAAAATAGATGTCAAAAAGGAGAAGAGGTTCGATGACGGTTATCGCCTCGAGAGACAGATATTAGATAGAGAAAAGGCTCAGAACAGCCCGAATTTCGATGTAATTTACGGGATTAATAAAATGAATGTTATTTCTCATTTCATTTGAGTACGACTCGCCCAGAGCTGATCACTCTTGGGATACTAACCATGGGGAATGGCTAACTAGGACGCTTAGTACGTGGACCCAGGACTTAGTCGTGACTTGGGAGCCGATTTGAGAAAGAATGAGGAATATTGTGAACCGTTGCTGGGGCCGATCTTAGGAAAAGTGATGGAAATGGTATGGCCAAGGCCAACGATGCACAATTGGGATCGCAGGTGATTCTCGCTTTAACCAAACGTGCTCGTGGCTAACCAATCTGAACTCGAACCAAATGATCGTGACCCGGATTAGTAATAAACCCTCTTTCTCTCGATGATCGGAACCATTGAGACTCGGATAGCCCTAAGTCGACACTGGCGTATGCCTAAACAGCCGCTTGATTAGTGAGAGTTTGAGGAAAAATTGAAATTGAGAGAGAGTTGTTCACGGAATTGAACCCGATTTCGTGTCGGGTTCGGGGACTCGACGGACTAATTTTAAGATTCCCGACGCCTTGGAAAATGTTGGCCACATACATATGGGACGCATGGGTGCAAAAAAATAGAATTTCGGTTCGGAATGGAAAAAGGACGGAATTGCCTTTGGGCTATTTAAGCTTAATTCCGAATTTTGGGGAATTATTTTGGTTTAACCAAGGTGGGTTAACGTTAACTAAGATGGTTAAGGGTTGGTTAGGGGCTAATGACAAAAATGCCCCTCAATAATTGATTTGAATGAATGTAAACCATTGGATGAGGGGTAAATTGGTCTAATGGGCTAAGATCATGACATGTGGATTCCACTAAAGGTTGAGTTGACTTGCTTTGACCACTTTTTGGTCATGTTTATCTCTCTCTCTCCTCCAATTTCGCCCACTCTCTCTCTCCCTCACCGAACGGCTATCTTCCTCTCCTCCGTTTCTCTCCCTCTTCGCCGGACCAGCCACCGTCGCCGCCTTCCTCAGCCGTTCGCCGGAGCTGCTGGTCACGGCAAAGGACCGCCGTGGAGAGCCGGACCAGCCCCCAAGCCGCCGTCCTCCGGCGCTTCCTCCTCCCCCCTTGGACACCCCGATCAGCCCAAGGCCGCCGTTGGCGTGGAGGCCGTGAGCCGCCGTTGTTGAGCCGAGAGATCGGATGTACTTGTTTCTTCCACAAATTGTCCACCCAAACGTGAGTTTTATACCTAAACTTAGTTTAGGCTTAATTGTGTTTAGTTGGTTTAGTTTGGATCGACTAGTGGAGATTGAGTTAATTTGGTGTTTTGTTAGTGATTATGTGGTTAATGGCTGAAATAATGATGTTGCTAAGGGTGGATTTAAGGTGGAATTATGGTTGATTTGTGATGGTTTGAGGGCTGTTCTTGGTAGGCCAAATTCGGAGTTCTTGAGAGTTTGTGTTAGAAATGGTGATTTTAGGTCCAATTAGGCTTGATTTGCTTAATTAAACTAAGTATATGCCTTATATATTTGAGTGGGGCCTTGGCTGAGTTAATTGAGGCTAAATGGAGTGTTTTGAATGTGTTTTGGCCATGTTTGAAGTTGGGGTTTTGGTTTGGCCGAATTGCATGTGTTAGGATACAAATGCTAGAATATGTCCGTTGTTTGTAAATGTTGGTAATTGTTATGGCATTTGTATTCATTGGTATGAAAATCGTGTCACATACATTGTATGTCGAGATTGAGATTTGAGATGCATTGTGTGATTATGCGGGTGTGACATTGCATTGTGTGATCACGGTAATGCCACGAAAAGAGTGGAACGGGCTAAGATAAAATTTATATGTGTGATCACCTAATGGCCTACGGGTCGAGTTCCGCCTCCCTGCACTTTGTATAGACGATACCCTGCTAGACTCAAGACGACCATCCTCATGCACTTTGTAGCGGTGCCCGGGTTCAGAGGAGCCAGGTCGCGCCTCGTGCACCCCCAGAAAGGTGCCAGCGATACCGGCCCGGGGCGACACATACCGGCCATGAAGTGTCAGGCCTTCGGCCTGGGCCCCTATCAAAGGGTCGGGAGATTAAGAATGAACCTAACCTGCATTGCGTGAATTGTGAATCATGCAAGACAGGATGAGATTGTGAGAATTGTTAGCATCCGACCGCATGAGGTATTCGTGTGGGATGCGGTGATCGAGTGGACGAAGCATTTCAAGAAGATGAGCACGCTGCGGTAGTGAAGTACGCCTGCCCGTATGTACACGGCGGGTGTATATATATGTTGAATTGCACTAACTTGCAGGGGTTGAATCACGCTGAAAACACATATTGAGTTTTATGTTTGTTGGCTTGAATGTTTGATTTTGTTCCGTTAAGAGACACACTTTAGCCTAGCCTAGGTTTAGGTATTTGATTCACTGAGCTAGTCTCACGGTTGTGGTAAAACCGATCATTTCAGAACCTACCCCCTAGGATGCCGGAGCCGCCTCCACTTTTTGGGATTCCTCGGCAGATATTACAGGCTGAGGAGCAATTTCCAGCTGGAAATGGCGAGATGCATGTGAGGATTAGGTCAGTTCTTTACGTTAATGTGGGTGAGGATGAGCATCAGAAGCGAGAGTACATCGCATGGTGTCGTAGGGCAGCGGACGGAACCCTCAGTCGACCTATTCGTACCTTTGACATCCCGGTGAGCGTTGATGGTGAGTTGGCGCGGTGATTGCCGATGGCGAGGTAGTCCATGCTTCTCCACCCGGCGCTCCGCCAACCGAGCCCGAGGCCAGTCCGGGGTTTGGTATGATGAACTAGGCAGGAGCTTATGGAAGAGGATGAGAGCGACCCCGAGGCGGAGGCGATGGAGGCGAGATGATGGGGATGGTGAGGTCGATGGGGTGGCGGGGCGTGAATATAGATCTTGGTCGGGGATGCGATCGAAGATGTAGATGCGGAGGGCGACTTTGATTCAAATCTTTGGTGGCCGCTCTTAGCGAGACCTCTTTGGGGAGCTCGGGAGGTCGGTGTCGGGGAGGACGTCGACATGGGGCGTGGATGAGCCGGGCGGATCACGGTTCCATCGGAGGATTAAGTCTTCTGATGGTAAAGCGATTCCGGCCCGGACTATGAGCCTTAGACTAGTCGGTTGCGATAAGGATCCCTACCTTTTTGTTATAGTGATTCTTGAAGTACCGACCTACTCTCCACCCGACACTTTTTGGATTAGTGGCCTTTTTGACTTCGATGCTAGCTTGTTATGACCTAGACACATAGTGGATATGGCGGTACATATATCTACGTTCTTTATGTAAACAGTTTATATATATACGAGAATGAGGTTTTACCTGATGATATTTTGATTGTTTGGCTTCCTTGCTCATCTTTATTTATCGGGGGTTTGTAATATGCTTCGCATGTGTTTTTTATATACCTACGATTGTTGTTGGGTGGAGCGCCAAAGCGGAGAAGCATCGACTACCTCGCCATCGGCAATCACCGGGCGCTAACTCACCATCAACGCTCATCGGGATGTCAAAGGTAATAATAGGTCGACCGAGGGTTCCGTCCGGCTGCCCCACGATACCACGCGATGTACTCGCGCTCGATGCTCATCCTCACCCACATTAACGTAAAGAACCGACCTAATCCTCACATGCATCTCGCCATTTCCGGGGCTGGAAATTGCTCCTCACCTGTAATATCTGCCGAGGAATCCCAAAAAAGTGGAGGTGGTCCCGGCATCCTAGGGGGTAGGTTCAAATGATCGGTTTTACCACAACCGTGAGACTAGCTCAATGAATCAAATACCTAAACCTAGGCTAGGCTAAAGTGTGTCTCTTTAACGGGTACAAAATCAAACATTCAAGCCAACAAACATAAAACTCAATATGTGTTTCAACGTGATTCAACCCCCGCAAGTTAGTGCAATTCAACATATATATATACACCCACATACGTGTACATACGAACGAAGCGTACTTCACAGCGCGTGCTCATCTTCTTTAAATACTTCAAATCACTTTCAATCACGCACTTGTCCCCGGGAATGCCTCATGCAGTCGGATGCTAACAATTCTCACAATCTCATCCAATACACCAGGTTTCACAATTCACATAATGCAAGGTTCAGTTTGTTCTTAATCTCGACTAATGAGGCCCGACCGAAGGCATGACACTTCATGGCCAAGCGTATATACTCGCCCGGCGGTGTCTTCTAGCCTGCTACAAAGTGCCTGGTAGCAACACACCGCTCGCCCCTACGAACGAGGCACACTGCAAAGTGCATGAGGATGGTAGTCTTGATCTAATAGGGCATAAATCCTGCTACAAAGTGCAGAGGACGGAACTCGACCAGAGGTAATTTAGGTGATCACACATATCAATTTATCTTAGGCCTTTTCAGGGCATTCACGTGATCACACAATGCAATGTCACACCCGCACAATCACACAATGCATCTCAAATCTCAATCTCGACATACAATGTGCGTGACACGATTTTCATACCAATGAATACAAATGCCATAACAATTACCAACATTTACAAACAACGGACATATTCTAGCATTTGTATCCTAACACATGCAATTCGGCCAAACCAAAACCCCAACTTCAAACATGGCCAAAACACATTCAAAACACTCCATTTAGCCTCAATTAACTCAGCCAAGGCCCCACTCAAATATATAAGGCATATACTTAGTTTAATTAAGCAAATCAAGCCTAATTGGACCTAAAATCACCATTTCTAACACAAACTCTCAAGAACTCCTGAATTTGGCCTACCAAGAACAGCCCTCAAACCATCACAAATCAACCATAATTTCACCTTAAATCCACCCTTAGCAACATCATTATTTCAGCCATTAACCACATAATCACTAACAAAACACCAAATTAACTCAATCTCTACTAGTCGATCCAAACTAAATCAACTAAACACAATTAAGCCTAAACTAAGTTTAGGTATAAAACTCACGTTTGGGTGGACAATTTGTGGAAGAAACAAGTACATCCGATCTCCGGCTCAACAACGGGCGGCTCACGGCCTCACGCCAACGGCGGCCGGGGGTGATCGGGGTGTCCAAGGGGGAGGAGGAAGCGCGGCTGAGGACGGCGGCTTGGGGGCTGGTCCGGCTCTCCACGGCGGTCCTTTGCCGTGACCAGCAGCTCCGGCGAACGGCTGAGGAAGGCGGCGACGGTGGCTGGTCCGGCGAAGAGGGAGAGAAACGGAGGAGAGGAAGATAGCCGTTCGGTGAGGGAGAGAGAGAGTGGGCGAAATTGGAGGAGAGAGAGAGATAAACATGACCAAAAAAGTGGTCAAAGCAAGTCAACTCAACCTTTAGTGGAATCCACATGTCATGATCTTAGCCCATTAGACCAATTTACCCCTCATCCAATGGTTTACATTCATTCAAATCAATTATTGAGGGGCATTTTTGTCATTAGCCCCCAACCAACCCTTAACCATCTTAGTTAACTTTAACCCACCTTGGTTAAACCAAAATAATTCCCCAAAATTCGGAATTAAGCTTAAATAGCCCAAGGGCAATTCAAGTCTTTTTCCATTCGAACCGAAATTCCATTTTTTTCGCACCCATGCGTCCCATATGTATGTGGCCAACATTTTCAAGGCGGGAATCTTAAAATTAGTCCGTCGAGTCCCCGAACCGGCTAACCAACCGGGTTCAATTCCGTGAATAACTCTCTCTCAATTTCAATTTTTTCAAACTCTCACCAACGGGCGGCTATTTAGGCATACGCGGCGTATCGACTTAGGGCTATCCGAGTCTCAATGGTTCCGATCATCGAGAGAAAGAGGGTTTATTACTAATCCCGGTCACGATCATTTGGTTCGAGTTCAAGATTGGTTAGCCACGAGCACGCTTTGGTTGCTGTAATCACCGCGATCCCAATTGTGCATCGTTGGCCTTGGGCATACCATTTCCATCACTTTTCCTAAGATCGGCCCCTCACCGGGTTCACAATATTCCCTCATTCTTTCTCTCAAATCGGCTCCCGAGTCACGACTAAGTCCCTAGTCCACGACTAGGCCCTAGTTAGCCATTCCCCATGGTTAGTATCCCAAGAGTGATCAGCTCCGGGTAGTCGTACTCAAATGAAATGAGAAATAACATTCATTTTATTAATCCCAGAAATTACATCGAAATTGGTCACGAGAGGATGATGTTAGATGGAGAAAAGGCTCGATGATGATTATCGTCCCGAGAGACAAATGTTAGATGGAGAAAAGGGTCAAGGACTCCCAAGAGATAGATGTCAAATGGAGAAAAGGCTCGTTGATGGTTATCATCTCGAGAAGACAGATGTCGACGGAGAAAAGTTCGATGTTGGTTACCATCCCAAAAAATAAGTGTCAAACAGAGAAACATGCTTGATGACGTTTATCATCCCAAGAGACAGATGTCGGGATGGAGAGGACGCTTGATAATAGTTATCCTCTTGAGAGACGGTGTCAAATGGGGAAAAGTTCGATAACGGTTATCGCCTTAGAGAACCAATGGGCTCGATAACGGTTATCATTTTAAAAACTAAAAGGGCTCAAGAGCGGTTATCACTTTATACAAAAGATAAGATTGATAACAGTTGATAAACAGGTGTCATTAAATAGCGGTAAGGATGAAATCGGCAATGGATATCGGATGCAACACCAAGAACGGTTACCAAGTCTATGCTATAAATAGTGTACGATTATTAATAGAAGGACCCTTCGCATACATAAACAAAACAGATGTTGTCTTGTATCTTTTTTTCCAAAGTTTTGTACTTTCAATTTTCATAGCTGTAGTATTTACCCTCGGGTTTCATACTTTAGTTTCCTTATTTGTAGTTGTTTAGGCCTTTGTAAACTTTGGACGCCACTAGCAATTGAATGGTTTTCATTTGAATATTCTATGAAAATCAAGTTCTTTATTCATGCCTAAATTGCTCCTATCCGGAATTGGATCTAGAACTCAGTCTCTTTTCATTAAGAGTCAAGAACAACTTTCGATGAATTATATTTCGTGGTGAGGACATTTCCAACGAAACATAATTTTGGCACACTGGTAGGACCCTTAGATCAATTGGAGGAGTAATAATGGCACAAGCGAGAAGTCGGACCCAATTAGACCTAGAGTAACAATGTTCCAGGAAGCGGTGCACCCCCAAACCCTCTTTGTAGAATGAACTCACAGAAATGCCAAGCGGGCAAACAATTCTGAGAGCAAGTTCAGGTGGGGGAGATGGATGTTCCCAAACACCTTATTGAAGAACAAAGAAGGCAATTAGAATCAAATCCAGTTACACTTGCTACTATGAAAATAATCATGGAAGAACAACATAATGATTTGGCTAATCTAGTCACTAGATGCATTCTCGACACTATTAGGCCATTGTTTATCAATACAATTTAGGAGATCTTTGGAAGACCGAATTCATCGATGAATTCTTTTCAACCACAAATTATCCTCGTCATACCTCCAAGTATAGTAGGAGGTCTTGGACAGACCATAGTTATAAACTCTACCAAGATAGCAAGTAGGGGCGGTTTATGCCTCTTGCACTAGTAAGAATTCTCGAGAGAGGAGAAAATCGTTGGCAAGTCAAACATACGATCGGTTGTCGACAAATGAAGGTAATACGATTATTCCAAAGCACATCGGAAGGAGAATATCAATATAGTTCAACTACTAGCCAGCGGAGTAAATTTATTGGGTCCAGTTCAAACAAATGCGATTACAATAAATATGGTTCCTCAAAGATATCTTGCTCCGCACCAATTACACAACAACCTGTTTTCTAGTGGTTTCTTTGCTCAACCAAGCATTCCTCAAATGTTGTTTAGGCTGAATGTAAATACGGATAGTCCAGGGAGGAATGTAACACCACCACAGCCAATACCGCCACAATATCCATAACCACCACCACAGCCATTGCCACAATATCCATAACCATCATTGCAGAACACAATTCCACAATATCCACAACCACCATTGCAAAAACACAATTCCACAATATCCACAACCACCATTATAAAATCCAGCTCCACAGCATCCACAGCCAGAAGCATAGTATCCATTACTACAACTAATCCCACAAGCACCAATACCCCAATATCATATGCATCAGCCACTACAACAAAACGCACCACCAGTTGTGATCCCAGCAAGACAAAATCAATACACATTTGATCCAATGCTACCGCAATATGGCGGTGAACCAGGAGTTTTTAGGCAAGTATACAGGAAGCCATACCCAGAATGGATGGATGCAGTTCCGTACCCAAGGGGGTTCAAAATGCCAGAATTTAGTCTGTTTACCGGCAAAGATGATCAGTCAACACAGGAGCATATCAATCGATTCACCGCTTTATGTGGAGATGCTACATATGGATATCATTGGAAGTTGCGTTTATTTCCATTATCATTGTCCAAAACTGCTTTTACCTAGTACACATCTCTACCTCCTCATTCTATAGTCTCGTGGGATCAAATGGAAATGATGTTTCATAGTCAATTTCAAAGGGCAAATGCCAAACATGTACGTGGTAGATTTATCAACAATGAGACAAAGTATAATAGTGAATCGGTTGATTAGTTCATGTTTCGATTCAGAAAGACAAGAAATATATGTCTTGTACCATTATTTGAGAGAACGTTTGCTTTGAATTTGCCTTTAACGGTTTAAAGTTTGCCATTAGGGAAAGAATTGTAGGACATGACTATTTTCATTAACTACCATTGATGCAAAGCATGAAAACTTTTTGAAAGAAAAGGAATGAAAACATACTAGACATGAGGTGAACTTTGTTGATGAAACACTTGGTCAATGAAAATGAATCGGAGTATCTTTGAAGTGGCAGTTGCCAAGATAATAATAGAAAAGCTGTACACTTGCCTTTGCTTTTTTGAAGCTAGCTAAAACGAAAGAAAAGGGAACTGTCATAGTCAAATCAAAGGACATCCAATATTATTCCTTTGACATAAATAAGGTAGATTAAATATTTGATTTTCTTTTTAGCTTATGGGCAAATCAAGCTTACCGAGGGCCAAGTTATACCAAGTCCGGAAGATGTGAGAGGAAAGAAATACTGTAAGTGGCATCATTCATGGAGTCATAATACAATTGATTGTATTGTGTTAAGAAAGAATATTCAAGAAGCGATTCGACAAGGCAAAATCAAATTCGCGGATGATAAAGAAAAGGTTCCTATGGAGGTGGATGTTGATCCATTCCCTGTGATGATGGAAATGGTGTCATTAAAACCTAAAGTTAAAATGATGCAACCACACTTATGTGCTCGGTGTAAAGAAGAAATCAATTATAATCGAAGAAGAGAGCATCTTTCGACGCAGGATGTTTTTGCAAGACTTTTTAGGATAATTTTGAATACCAAAATTATAACAAAAAGGAATGAATATCGAGTCGATCTCGAAATGTTCAAGATAGGAATAAACGTTTGAATCGGGAGCGAAATGCTTGGGTTGTCGATAATTCGAGATAATACCCAATAAAATGGAAGTCTTTTAAGCAACGTTATGAAGAAGGTGACCCTAGAATTGGAACATTAGGAGAGCCTAGTGGTAAATTTGATTATTATGTTGACTATAGTCTACCTCCTAGATATTCAATGGAAGTAGTTGCAACTGGATAGGGTAAGGAATTCGATGACCCACCTACAAGAGAGACAAGGCCGACTTTGACACCTCACCGAACTAGGACTTTAGAAATACCAAACGATCCACCAAAAGATGAGTGGTTTAAATTAGGAGAAGTTCAGGGGTCCAGGAAGTAATGTAACAAGGACTCAAAAAGGAGGTTACAGAGAAAGAAGAAAATGCATGAACTACAAAGACAAGGTTAATCAGATTCATATTACTCAAATTCTATCAATACCTTATAAACTTAAGAAATTCCGAGCTAGGAATTTAGTATGGAGAAGGAATATTAGGGATTCTAGTCGGGATAAGCACAATAATGATCTGAAAAAGGCTGAGACTAATGACAAAATGATACTTAGACCTGCCATATTATCAAGATCTATTACGCCCTTAAGTTCATGCATGGTTCAAGCTAGACTTCCATTGCAATATCGAGTAATATTTATAGACTCAACAACCAATGGAGGTTTAATTATCGATAAGGACGATAAAGCAGAATTTCAATTTGAAAATGAAGAAAAATTAATGGAGTTTGAGAAACCATCATACGAAGGATCCAAACATATGACGGCACTTAATATAAAAACCAGGATAGATGGTCGTTCGGTTTCCAAGGTTATGGTTGACAGAGGATCCACTTTTAAACCTAGTTCCATATAGGTTCTTCAAAAGATAGGAAAAGATATGAAGAAATTATTCCATCAAATAAACAATTATCATATTTTACAAGAGAAAGTAATGAGGTCAAAAGAGTATTTGTGGTGACCGATTGTAGAATCTAAAACTTCTAGAACGACTTTACGTGTTGTCAAGGCGAGATGGTTCATATAACGTGTTGTTATGAAGAGATTGGATCCATGGAAATTAGTTTGTACCATCGACCCTTCATCATATGTTAGCTTTCTAGAATTGAAGTAAAGTTGAATATGTTCCTATAACGTGTTGTTTGCAATGATTACATAGATTGAAATGATGAGAGGCAATCGTTTCACTATCCCAAACACATGTTATCCCTTGCAAATCAAATTTGAGCCAAAATAAGTGGAGAAGTTTTCCCCAAAAACAATCCTATTAAGAACCACCCCACATTAGGGCAAATCAGAAGGTTTGTAGATTGATAGTTATGGAGAATAGGATCAAGAAAGATTTTATTACATACTCTTGCATCAATCTTTCTGAGATAGCTTCACATGAAGTCATATGGAAGCTCAAAACATCCCAAGAGGAAGAAGAGCACTTCATTTTTATACCCAAATACATTACCTTTGACAAAGCCTAATTGAGCCTGAATATTCATTTTAGAATCCCAAGTTGTTGATCATCTCTTCATACTAAAGCATGAGCATATGATCCACTTTAATAAATATAAAACAAAAAAGCAGAATACAGAGTCCTTAGAATGTAAAAAGATCGAGGACAAAGGAGTCTGGGGCATGAAAAAGCAGTGTGCCTGGTAAAAGCAAGGTCAATGTCCAGAAAAATGAGCAAAAGAAAGAAAAACATTCAAAAGAAAAGAATGACAAAAGTCAAGTCAAAAGCAAAGCAAAAGTTGTGAAAAATCGAAAGTCACAACAAATCAGTGATTGAAAAGATCTCGATGAAATTTAAGGGGACTCTTGTGTTCATGATAAAAAAAGTCCCTAGTGGACAAAGAAAAAGGGTAGTAATGCCAAGAAGATCACCAGTTCCACAAAAACCCTGAATTAAAAAACAATTGAGCTTTTTGAGCCTACCCAATATCAACATTACAACCTCTCCCTAAAGACTCTTCAGATTAGGATGTTGAGAGTGAAAATATAATTTCATGATGAAGCCATCATTTTGAAGAAGTGTGTGCAATATTGTCTTATCTTATCATCCAGGTTCTTAACTTGAAGACCCAAAGTGAGTTGAAAAATGATAAGATCTTTTCTTAGCCACAGAATGCCTATCCTTTGAATAACCATTAACCAAGCTAACATCACAACCTTTTGAAAGATCTTATTGGATCAATTGGATTGTATACATTGCGAATATCTCCAAACACCTAAGGATTGATTAAGAGAGATAAAATTGAGGGATATCATATCAGTCCCCTTTCAATCAAATGAAGAAAAGACCAAATTCATAGATTGAAACAAATCCTTTCTAATGAAGGTCTTCCAAACGATTATTTCAAGCATTTCTTGAAAGTTTGCAAGCATTTTGTTCAAATAAGTCCTTGAAAAGGAAATTTGATTGCCTGAAATGCATTTAATACAAAGAATGCATATTTCAAAATCAGGTTTCAAATAGTTTTTGGTCAACTTAAAACCAAGTTTTCAAAATGTGTGTGGTAATCTAAACAAACACGTTTCAAAATACTTTTGGTTAGCTAAAAAACCATGCAAAAGTTTCGTGAAATTATCCTTAAAATCACATTTTTTTAATAGATATTCCAAAGCAAATTGCACTTCGTAGCCTCTAGGTGATGATTCTCATGAGTGATCGCGATTTTGAAGCTTTGAAATATGGTGATCTTTATACAGTTTTCTCAAGTGATCGTAGGATTGTAGCTTCGGAGCTATCACCCTCCGAGTGTTTGCAACCTATAGCCTTGGATAACTTTTTTTGGCCCATAGAATGGCCTCTTCATGGTGATTTTTATGGTCTTGCCAAGTGTTCACAGGTTTGTAGCTTCGGAGCCATCACCCTCCGAGTGTTCGCAACCTGTAGCTTTGGATGACTTTTTGGGCCTAAAGCATGGCCTCGTTATAGTTCTTCTAAGTGATCGCAGATTTGTAGCCTCGGAGAATTGACCCTCCGTAAGTGATCGCAAACTGTAGCTTCAGAAAACTATTACAAAAGTCCTACTCGGCGAGGAGCCACTAGGCAATTCTAAAGTCCTATTTGACGAGGAGTCATTAGGCAAATTCCAAAGTCCTATTTGGCGAGGAGCCACTAGGCAATTTCAAGTCCTATTTGACGAGGATCACTAGGCAAATTCCAAAGTCCTATTTGGCAAGGAGCCACTAGGTGATTTCAAAGTCCTATTTGACGAGAAGTCACTAGGCAAATTCTAAAGTCCTATTTGATGAGGAGTCACTAGGCAATTTCAAAGTCTTCTTGGTGAGGAGCCCCTAGGTAAATTTCAAGTCCTATTGGTAAGGAGCTTCTAGGCAAATTCAAAGTCTCATTTGACAAGGAGTCACCGGGCAAATTCCAAAGTCCTATTTGATAATGAGTCATTAGGCAATTTCAAAGTCCTACTAGTGAGGAGCACATAGGCAAATTCCAAGTCCTATTAGCAATGAGCCTCTAGACAAATTCACAAGTCCTATTTGACGAGGAGTTATTAGGCAAATTCAAAGTCTTACTAGCAAGGAGCCACTAGGCAAATTTCAATTTCTACTAGCGAGGAGCCATAAGGGATATTCCAAAGTCCTATTTGACGAGGAGTCACTAGGAAAATCCCAAAGTCCTAGTTGGCGAGGAGCCCCGTGATAAATTTCCAAATCCTCAAGCGAGGAACCTCGGTGTTCATGATTTGTGGATTCGTCCTTAAACCACGAAATTAGAATAACCACCATTATCACCACCATCATCAATTTATGCCTTTGATGAGCAATAAAGAAACTCTTACAAACAAGTAAGTTTTTCTCCCTCAATCATTAAGAACCTTTCAAAATGTGTTCGAAAAGAGAACTATTTGATTAGATCACGAATTTCAAAAGTAAAGACCCTAATCAGTTATTGTGAAATTTTCATCTTATCTTATTTAGTGAGTCGACTAAAAATTCAAGTCTTGTCTTTGAGATCAATTTCTAACGGGCTCAATCTAAAAAGGCACGATTGTTGACACCGATTTTAGCTCATTTTTTTTTTTCATGTTTTCAAAAATTTCAAAATTAGATCTAGGAATATTGGCCAAGCCTAGAAACCTATTTCTAAACCAAAAAATAATTTTTAGCATTTTTCTGCATTTTTCCTTAATTTCTTTTTTAGTCAAAATAGGCGTAGAAAATCAATAAAAAAAGAAAATGGAATAAAAAATTCCATAAAAATAGTCATTAGTCTTATTTTAAATCCAATTTCATGAATACATTGTCAATTTTAGAAAATCTCAATCGGATATATGTTTTTCCCAAAATTGGGCAAAATTAAACCCAAATTGAACTAAAAATGAAATTAAAGTTTTTCCAAGTTATTTTTAGGTCATAATGTCTTTGCAACAAATGATTCTGGGACATTGAATTGCATAATGGTTGGTCCAATTGCACAATTTAAAGTAAAAAAAAAAAAATCCCCAAAAATTTGATTGAAAATTAAGAATTTTGAACCCAAATTGGGAATCGTACCCAATATGAAATTGTCGAAATATGAGGCCATCATTTCTAGGGTTAATGAGATGTGGGTAATTCAATTTTGGCTTCAATTTAGCCTAATCAGGTCATTAGGACATCAAATTGAACAAAATCCTATTAACCCGAGTACAAAAATGAGAAAATCTTGGCTCAATTTCAATAAAAATTGTGAAAAATTATATATTTGGGTTCGGAATATGATGGGGAATTCAATTTTGGGGTTTAATTTGAAAAAATCGGTTGAAATTGAGGCCAATTTGAGTATTTACTCAAAACTAGATCTGTCGGGTCATCGGGTCAACTCGAATCGACCCGGGTAAGTTGTCATGTTCGCCCTACTTAGCCCAAGCACAATAAACCCAGAAAACCGAATTAAACCTGCACTTCACCGATCATTTCTAGTTATTTTAGCACGTTTTAATCGATTGTGCTAGTTAGAAAATGTCTAGCTGGCACCGATTAACCACTTCAACCGATTGGAATTTGGTTCCAACAATTTTGAGCGAGAAATGAATCAACAAAAATGAAGAAAACTAAGGGAGAAGGAGAGAAGGTGTTCACTAAAATGACAGAGAGAGATTAGAGAGATTAGAGAGAGAAAGAGAGAGAGAGAGAGTTTGAGAGACGTGTAGATGATTCGAGGACCGAGCGATTGGTGTTTTCTCCGATGAGAAAACATCGGCAAATTGGCTCCGATCATGATCCTCCACGTCCGGTGAGCCGGAGATGAAGCTTATCACGAAGGCTTGAAAAAACAAGCCTTGGCTGGCGAGTCCAGATCCTCTCTCTCAAGTAGAGTCGAAATCATTTTCTCAAGCTTAGTTGTCAAGGAAGAATTCTACAATCGCCATTTGCTCGAAAACCTCGTCTAATCCTTCAACAAAGAAGGTAAACTTTCTTTCTCACCACTTTGTTTACCAGAATTTCTAAATTATAATTAGAATGTAATCTTGCAAATCAGATGATTTTTGTTGCGATTATGAGCTTATTGATGCGTAAAACTTGCTTGACCACGATTTACATTGTGTTATTGCATTTGGGGTGATAAACGTGCATAACATCTTCTCGGTCTCCATTAAAACCCCTCGCCATAGATCGAAGGTTCTTGTCGGAGCATCCCATGGCCATAGGCTGTTCAAGTTAGCTTCTTTGAACTTTGTTTGTTGATTTTCTAGTCTTTAGGCTCGTGTTAGGCGACTAGGGCGATGTAGGTTGATAGTTTAAGTTTTGAAAATGTTGATCTTAGTTAATGGTAGTTTCGGTTTAGGTTAGCATTTTTGAGCTCGGCTTTCGCCCGGTGGGGAGAGAGGTTCGGTGGCATGTCGATTAGACTAAATCGATAGCTAGTAACATGAGGTTTGCAAGAATCAAAAATTAGCTACGAATTCCACGGAAGGTCGTCGGATTTCGATCTAAAGTCGCGGCCTTGATAATAAAAATCCAAACTTGTGCATGCAAGGTGTTGGCGTAATCTTTGAAGAGAAAAATGGCGAAAACGGCACTTTTCGGCATTGTGCTCACCGGAGGAGGTGATCGATGCTAGCGTAAGTGATGCTCGGCTTAGCTAAGTTGAACCGGTCGAATCGGGGCGGTTCGATTCATTCCCTGGGGAAAATTCAAAAAAAAATTTCTGAAAAAAAAAAAAAAAACACAAAAATCATAAAAAAAATTAAATTGTTTTTAGAAAATCAGAAAATTATAAAATTTCATAAAAATTCAAAAAAAAATTTAGAAAAATAAAAAATTCAGAAAATTCAAAAAATACAAATATAAAAAATTAGAAAATCGATAAAAATTGGAAAATTGGAAAATTCAAAAAATTTTGAGAAAACCATAAAAATCAATTCTCGATTTAAAATTTTTTTGAAAAAAAAAAAATTTTTAAAATTCACAGAATGATTCAAAATTATTGTGGCCAATCATAAAAAGTGAAATTTGAATTTTGGAAGTGTCCAAGTGGCATTTTTTGAAAATTTCAAATTCGGGGTTATAACCCCTAAAAAACCCTAAAACCCTAAAAATGTGTACATCATGAAATGAACAAGCTATTGAGCTTCATTATGGTTTGGGTTGTTTTGATTGATTTTCGTTTTAGAGACCACTTAGGATTGATTGACTCGATTGATTTTGATTATAACAGCCCAATTTCGATGTAATATCGGGATTAATAAAATGAATGTTATTTCTCATTTCATTTGAGTACGACCGCTTGAGAGCTGATCACTCTTGGGATACTAACCATGAGGAATGGCTAACTAGGACACTAGTCGTGGACCGGGGGTCTCGATCGCGACTCGAGGACCGATTTGAGAGAGAGTGAGGGAATATTGTGAACCAGTGAGGGGCCGATCTTAGGAAAAGTGATGGAAATGGTATGGCCAAGGCCAACGATGCACAATTGGGATCGCGGGTGATTCTGCTTAACCAAACGTGCTCGTGGCCAACCAATCCTGAACTCGAACCAAATGATCGTGACCTCGGGATTAGTAATAAACCCTCTTTCTCTCAATGATCGGAACCATTGAGACTCGGACAGCCCTAAGTCGATCTGGCGTATGCCTAAACAAAGCTTTGTTAGTGAGAGTTTCAGAAAAATTGAAATTGAGAGAGAGTTGTTCACGGAATTGAACCCAGATTTCGGTGTCGGATTTCGGAGACTCGACGGACTAATTTTAAGATTCGGCGCTTGGAAAATGTTGGCCACACATACGTGGGGACGCTTGAGTGAAAAACGGAATTTTGGTTCGGAACGGCAAAAAGACGAAATTGCCTTGGACTAATAGGACTTAATTCCGAATTTTGAAGATTTAATTTGGGTTAAACCATGGGTGGTTAAGTTGTCTAGAGTAGTTAAGGTTTGGTTAGGGGCAAAGGACAAAAATACCCCTCAATAATTCATTTGGATTAGTTATTAGCCTTTGGATGGAGGGTGGTTTGGTCTAGGGGCTTGGATGAGTGACACTTGTCACCCCAAAAGTTGAAAGTGACTAGGGTTTGACTAAATAGGATAAGCTCACTCTCTCTCCTCCATTTTTTTTTTCTTCTCCCTCACGCCACTCTCTTTCTTCTCCCTCTCTCCTCTCTTGTTCGGCCACAACTCCCCACCGTCTCTCTCTCCCTTTCGTTCTCTCCTCCTCTTGGCCGATCAAGACCAGCCACCGTCGCCACCTCAAGCAGCAGCTCGCCGGAGCCGTGGGCCACGGCAAGGGAAGCCGTGGAGGGCCGGTCTAGCCTTCAAGTCGCCGTCCTCCTCCTCTCCCCCTTGGAAGCTCCATTCGGCCACCACCAATCAGCCGCCGTTGACCGTGGAAACCAGCCACCGCCGTGAACACCGCCGTGAGCCGTCCTTGAGCCGGGAGTTGGGATGTACTTGTTCCTCCCGCATATCGTCCACCCCGAAGTGAGTTGAACACCTAAACTTAGATTAGGCCTAATTGTGTCTAGTTGAGTTAGTTTGGTTTGAATTGTGAAGTTTGAACTAGATTAGTGCTATTTAGTGGATTGTGTAGTAATGGCTGAAAGTATGTTGTTGTTGAGGGTTGATATGAGGTGAAACCATGGCCGAATCATGATGGTTTAGTGGCTGTCCATTATGGCTGAAATTCGGAGCCTTTGAGGTTTTATGTTAGGAATGTTGTCTTTAGGTCCAATTGAACTTGTTTTGCTTAATTAAGCTTAGTACATGCTATATATGGTTGAGGGGGACCTTGGCTGAACATTGGAGGCCTAAATGAAGTGTTTAGATTGTATTTTGGCCATGTTTAAATGTGGGGTGTTAGGTTGGCCGAATTGCATGTGTAGGATGCAAATGCTAGAAATGTTGTTTTGGGGCCTTGGCTGAGTTAATCGAGGCTTAATTGGGGTGTTTTGAATGAGTTTGGGCTATGTTTAAATTTGGGGTTTAGACTTGGCCGAATTGCACATATTAGAATACAAATGCTAGAAAGTGTACATTGGTTGTAAATGTGGATAAATGTTGTGGCATTTGTGTTCATTGGAATGAAAATGCATGTCACCACTTGATATGTTGAGATTGATATGTGAAATGACATTGTGTGACATTGCATTATGTGTGATCACGGTAAACGCCCTGAATTGAGTGGAATTGGGCTAAGATAAAATTGAGACGTGTGATCACCTAGTGGCCTTCGGGTCGTGGCCTTTGGGTCGTTCCGTCTGTTGCGTTTACGCGAGACGATGCCCGGTGAGACCGGAAGACGACCATCCTCATGCACTTTGTAGCGTGCTCTACGGTAGGTGAGGTGGGTGGCGGTGTTGCGCCTGAGGGCTAGAAGACACCGGGCCGGGGGCGTGTTTTATACGCTGGCCAATGAAGTGTTGTGGCCTTCGGGTCGGGCCTTCGGGTCGGGCCCTATTGTGGGTCGTGAGATTAAGAATAATCTGAACATCGCATTATGTGAATTGCGAATCGTGCAGCATTGTGATGAGATCTTGAGAATAGTGAACATGTGACTGCGTGAGACATTCGTGTGGAATGCGGTGATTGAGCGATTTGTACCATATAATGAAGATGAGCACGCGATGTGTGAGAAACGCCCGTATGTACACGTATGTGAGTGTATATATATGTTATTGAATTGCACTAACTTGCAGGGGTTGAATCACGTCGATACACTTTGAGTCTTATGTTGTTGGTTTGTTTGACTGATTTTGGTCTGTTGAGACACACTTTAGCCTAGCCTAGGTTTAGGTATTTGATTCACTGAGCTAGTCTCACGGTTGTGGTAAACCGAACATTTCAGAGCCTACCCCCTAGGATGCAGGACCCGCCTCCACTTTTTGGGATTCCGAGGCAGATATTACAGTCGGTGGAGCATTTCCCAGCTGGGAATGACGAGATGCACGTGAGGTTTAGGGTGGGTTCTCTATGTTGTCTGGTGAGGATGAGCATCAGAAGCGAGAGTACGTAGCATGGTGTCGTAGGGCAGCTGACGGGACCCTCAGTCGACCTATTCGTACCTTTGACATCCCAGTAGACGTTGATGGCGAGTTGGCGCCAGTGATTGCCGATGGAGAGGTGGTCGATGCTCCCCCACCTGGAGCTCCGCCAGACGTTGAGGCCCAGCCAGGTCCCGGAGTTTGGTATGAGGATCCAGAGCCGGAGCCTATGGTTGAGGATGAGGACGACCCCGAGCCACAGGCGATGGAGCAGGATGATGGGGATGGTGAAGTCGATGAGGTAGGCGATGACATAGATATAGATGCCGTAGAGGATGTAGCTGAGGACGTAGATCTGGAGGACGATTTTGACTCTGATGCTGAGGCTGACGCTCTCTTAGCAGACTACCGAGGAGCTCAGGAGGGTCAGGCTGATCAGGAAGGACCCCGACATGGGCGTGGATGAGCGAGCCAGATCGCAGCTCTTCAGGAGGAGTCACTGAGTCTTACGGCGAGCCCGATGATTCCAATGACCAGGACTATGCACCCTAGACTAGTCGGTTGACGATAGGGATCCCTACCTTTTGTTATAGCGATCCTTAGTACAGACTTACTCACCCGGCCACCGACACTTTTTGGATTAGTGGCCTTTTGACTTGATACTAGCTTGATCCTGACTTAGACCTTTAGTGGATGTGACTGTACATGTATCTACGTTCTTTATGTAAACAGTTTGTTTATATATGAGAATGAGGTTTTACCTGGTGATATTATGATTGGTGTGGCTTCCTTGTTCATCTTTATTTGTCAGGGTTATATTTTGCTTCCGCATGTGTTTTTATACTCTGTATGTTGTTGGGTCGGCGAGGTCTCCTGGGGACGTCGCACTAGGATCGACCGAAGTGTTAAGGGGATGCTCGCGTTCCGATGGGTAAGTTGGGTTCGGGCGTGACATTGATTGTGCATTTAATACTTGTTTGGTTTTT
Organism: Syzygium grande; assembly: GCA_024733475.1. NCBI lineage: Eukaryota > Viridiplantae > Streptophyta > Magnoliopsida > Myrtales > Myrtaceae > Syzygium > Syzygium grande. The sequence goes on from JAMXDD010000032.1 coordinate 81,577, forward strand.
CTTGCGATTAGAAATAATAGGATTAGTGGGTAAGTCTCGAAAATTCGCATGACACGTTAGACATCATATCGTTCTTAGGTATCGAAAGGCGCTAGGGATCTCAATTTGAGATCAATAACGTAATCAAGTTTCCATACTCGGAATCTCTGGTTCGTAGGATCGAGGTATTTCTCCCGTATCTTGATTAGGTTTCTAGTCTACCTACCAATAATGACTAGTGGCGATTCCAAAATCACAAATTTAGAAATTACCTTCCACTATCACGTGAGGTATGGTTTAGGAGAGACCCTTATATGGAAATACCTCTTTATAGCACAAATCCCGAAAAAAAAAACCCGTAAAAAGCACAGTCGACAAATACCGATCATCGAGATGGAATAATATTCCATTACTTTGGGGTGATTGCCTATTGGAATGGAATCCCTTGTCCATTAAGGTGATAACCTTAAGCCTTCAGCATATCCTACCTTTTTAGGCGTCAAAACTTCATTGGCTGCATTCGCTTGTCTTTGTGGTTGTATATCTAAAACCAAACAACAATATCCTGGTAAGCAAGTATCGTTTCATTTCATTCTTTTACAATTATGCAAGTTAGTTGACATATTTTCAAAAAAATGTCTAAATGACATTCAATGCTTGGTCTAAATGCCATTTTCATATTGGAATGCATGATTAGGCGTCATACTCCATTTGACCATTCTTTCATTCTTAGATGAAATGTATAGGTCTATGGCTGATTTTCCATGTAATTCAAGTGCTTATTCGTTCATTTCAATGTATTCGAAGTTGTAAACCATAGTTTATGACTTTATGGTCCAAAAAAGTATGCCAGAATGGACATTTATATCATACATTGAATTTATCAATGATCTTAAGTATATGCTCTTTTAAGGTCTAAATGAACTCAAAATGACATTTGCATTACTTTCTAGGCATGCAAGTGTATTTTACCTCCGTCTTACTTTAAAAGGACATATATTTCAAACGGAGGCATTAAAATTGATCGGTAATCTATGGTGAATAATAATCAATTTCTTTTACCTGCTTTAGATCAAAATGGGGAAACTAGATATATAAGTCATTCCTATTCCAAGGAAGGAGATTTTGGCAGGGTGGGTAAAATGACAAAGGATAACAAAGCATATGTAAGGGAAAGGCTCGGGTATTTATTTAAGCTGATCAACCTGGAGTATCAAGTGAGCTTAATTCAGGTATTATCCCATTTTTCTGGGAAGTTACCACTGCCATGTTTTAATTGGGCGAGCACGAGATGGGATTGATTTCGAGTCAAGAACCGTTGAGCCCCCAATTGAATTAAAACCCATGAGTGTTATAATTGAATTCTTAAACTTGAAGACCTCTCAAGTAGAAAAGTTGATCAAGTCAAATACCGGGAGATTTCCTTTATCTTACTTAGTGGCCAATTACTCTAAATTATCAAAAGAAACTGGAAATACTTTCATGAGGGTTTTTATTCTTGTCTTCTTTGGATTCGTCTTATTCCCGCATTAAGGACAGGATTAAATCCTCTCGTTGCAGCAATTTCTAGGTAAGCTTATCTAAAATGAGACTTGTCCAATATGCTCTTGGCGGAGACCATTATTTCATTGAACAAATACCAAAATCAACAAAAGGGTGTGTACTGCAAGCTCAAGTTGGGTTACTTTCTATGTGGTTTATTTCCCACATTCGACCTTGGGAACGTTATATGTGCATTCGAGAGATCGAATCATCTACCAACCCTATTGAGGCCCGTTTGGTTTAGCTTTGGGAATGGGCTTTCAGCCTTGATTACCCCTTTCCAAAATGCTAAACTGTTTGGTTTAACATTCGGCCTAGCATTAACCAAATGCTAGCATTTGGAATGTCGAAAGTCCAAAGCTGGTTTGGACCAGCTTTGGGCTTTCAGTATTTGTGGAATGCTAAACTAAAATTGTTTGTCCCCAAACTACCCTCACTTATTTTGGCTTATTTCGGTTTTTCCCTCTTGGTACTGTTCATCTTTTTTTTTGTGAGGTTGTCGTGAGGGAGGCTAACACCGGATCGGGCGGTGAGAGGTTAGAAGGGTCGTACTACCTGGGCGGCGGGCGCTTGGAGTTGCGCCAACCTTGGCAAGGGTCGCCTAGCCTCGGGCGATGACCGCCCGATGGCAAATCTAGCTTGCCGGGGGTCGCTTGACCTCAAGCGACGATTGCCGATACCAGATCTAGTTCGGGTGGATGGTCGTAGGTCTTCGCCGCCTCCGGTGAATAGTAGGATAGGTTTTTTAATAAAAAGATAATTCCCAAAGCCCTTTGGTAAATTTTTTTTTTACCAAACACTACTTGGGCCAAAGTAGCTGTGCAAATGATTTTTGACCAAATGCCACTTGCATTTCTTAAGGGACTTTAATCTAAAGGTATTTGCATTCCCCAAATAGCATTTTAAAAGTTGAACTAAAAGGGCCCCGAGAAGTATTTGAAATTTCAAGACAAAATGCCAAAATAATCTTTTCATGAGTGGGCAAACTTTGTTAGAGCATTAACTCTCGATTAGTTTTAATAGAGAATTCAACGGCCAAAGATAGCGAAAGCTCAAATTACTACCTAAGACAGCAATTTGGTGCCTTTGCTTGGATTGAGTATGGCGAACTGCTTATTGCCCACTAAGAGTCATACGACAATTTGGAATGGTTCAACAAATTCCACCTATTTGGCATCCTGAGGAGTTCACATTTGAGATACCACAAAAACCCCTATCGGAAAAGGAAGTAAAAGAGCTACGAATAAGAGTTGATGGGATCGTGAATTCCTTGAAGAAATCAACCAAGTAAATAGTATAATGACCTGAAGATTTGGAAGGAGAAATGAAGCTTTTTTTTTTATGTCCAACGAGTATGTAAAGTGGTTGAAGGCTAAGCGATCAATCGACATCGAACCCTATGTACCTTTGAGTGTTACTACTCATTTCGATGAGCCGTACATCCCAAAGTACATTGTGCCAAGCACGCTAGGTGTAGAGCCGTATGTTCCTAAAGAGTTTGTAATCGATATGGAAGAATGGGAGACACAAACCAAAGAATATGAAGAAGCTAAAGCTACCTTAGGTAACAAGAAGTCTAGATTTGTTTAAGCTAGTGTTTCTCTATTTTGATGAATAGCATTGTAATAAAAATTTTCAAAATTGAAATAATTGCTTAATGAACAATTGCTAAATGAAGTTTCAAAGTATGTTTTGTAAAGAATCATCATGGATTACAATTCTTTGAATTGTATGATTCTTAAAAAGATATTGATGAATAATTTTATACAAAGTTAAGGCTTGTATGAAATTTCTTATTCTTGACAATCTCATGAAACTATACGAGTAAAAGGTATATAGGGTTTCATGATCATTTAACTATGCTAATAGCGGGTCTTTTTGCAAGACAGGTTGTTTAGTAATGGAAGGTAAAAGACCTCGGACTCGTTTACAAGTTAAAATAGCGAAAAGAAGAAACCTGCTCTCGACTAGCTGAAGTCGAGAATTAAATAACTCAAATGGTTGCAATGATGGCAAAAATGAAGGCTTTTATTTTTACATCCCGAGGATAGTATCCTACTACTCTAAAACGGGAACTTCAAGCACTCTTGAAACACCAATTGAAGAACCATCTAGAAATAAAGAACCGGTTCAAGAAAATCCTCCAAAGACTACGCTTTGAGGTGGTTAATTTGGAAGAGGATGATCAAATCAAGAAGACGTCCAAAGCAAAGGATGAAGAAGAGGCCAAGAGATTGGCCAAAATTGAAGAATGCTTAGCAAGTTAAGGCTATGAACTTCAAAGGTTTGATAAGTTCTTGCCGTATCTGAAGAAGGTGGTTGTTCTAGAAAATTATAAAGAATCGAGTTCATGAACAAGTACGATGGCACTAGTTGTCCTAAAATCCATTTGAAATATTATCTCCATAAGATGGCGAGATATTCAGATAACACACCACTTCTTATTAGCACATTTCAAGACGGTTTTGTGTAACAGCCCGAATTTCGATGTAATATCCGGGATTAATAAAATGAATGTTATTTCTCATTTCATTTGAGTACGACTCCCAGAGCTGATCACTCTTGGGATACTAACCATGGGGAATGGCTAACTAGGACACTAGTACGTGGACCGGGGACTTAGTCGCGACTCGGGAGCCGATTTGAGAAAGAATGAGGGAATATTGTGAACCGGTGAGGGGCGATCTTAGGAAAAGTGATGGAAATGGTATGGCCAAGGCCAACGATGCACAATTGGGATCGCGGGTGATTACGCTTAACCAAAGCGTGCTCGTGGCCAACCAATCTGAACTCGAGCCAAATGATCGTGACCGGGATTAGTAATAAACCCTTTTTCTCTCGATGATCGGAACCGTCGAGACTCGGACAGCCCTAAGTCGACACGGCGTATTCCTAAACGATCTTTGTTAGTGAGAGTTTCGAGGAAAAAAATTGAAGTTGAGAGAGAGTTGTTCACGGAATTGAGCCCAGATTTTGGTGTCGGATTTCGGGGACTCGACGGACTAATTTTAAGATTCTGACGCCAGAAAATGTTGGCCACACACATATGGGACGCCTGGGTGCGAAAAATGGAATTCCGGTTCGGAATGGAAAAAGGACGGAATTGCCCTTGGGCTATTTAAGCTTAATTCCGAATTTTGGAGAATTATTTTGGTTTAACCAAGGTGGGTTAAAGTTAACTAAGATGGTTAAGGGTTGGTTAGGGGCTAATGACAAAAATGCCCCTCAATAATTGATTTGAATGAATGTAAACCATTGGATGAGGGGTAAATTGGTCTAATGGGCTAAGATCATGACACTTGGATTCCACTAAAGGGGGATTTGACTAGCTTTGACCAAAAAGTGGATAAGCCTCTCTCTCTCTTCTCCCTCACCGATCAGCCATTCTCTCCTCCCCTTCGTCTCTCTCTCCCTTCTTCGACGGAGCAAGCCCCCCACCGTCGCCGCCCTTGCTCAGCCACTCGCCGGAGCCGTGGGTCACGGCTAGGAACGCCGTGGAGAACCGGACCAGCCCCAAGCCGCCGTCCTCAGCCACGCCTCCCCCTCTCTCGTGGCCGACCAGCCTTGGACCGCCGTGGCCGTGAGGTGTCGAGCCATGCCGGAGGGTGGCCGTGAGCCGTCGTCGAGCCTTGAGTTGGATGTACTTGTTTCTCCCCGAGTTGTACACCGAGATGTGAGTTTAATGCCTAAACCTAGCTTAGCCTTGTTTGTATTTAGTTGGTTTAGTTTGGATTGATTAGTGGAGATTGAGTTAATTTGGTGTTTTGTTAGTGATTATGTGGTTAATGGCTGAAATAATGATGTTACTAAGGGTGGATTTAAGGTGGAATTATGGTTGATTTGTGATGGTTTGAGGGCTGTTCTTGGTAGGCCAAATTCGGAGTTCTTGAGAGTTTGTGTTAGAAATGGTGATTTTAGGTCCAATTAGGCTTGATTTGCTTAATTAAGCTAAGTATATGCCTTATATATTTGAGTGGGGCCTTGGCTGAGTTAATTGAGGCTAAATGGAGTGTTTTGAATGTGTTTTGGCCATGTTTGAAGTTGGGGTTTAGGTTTGGCTGAATTGCATGTGTTAGGATACAAATGCTAGAATATGTCCATTGTTTGTAAATGTTGGTAATTGTTATGGCATTTGTATTCATTGGTATGAAAATGCGTGTCACGCACATTGTATGTCGAGATTGAGATTTGAGATGCATTGTGTGATTGTGCGGGTGTGACATTGCATTGTGTGATCACGGTAATGCCCTGAAAAGAGTGGAACTGGGCTAAGATAAAATTGATATGTGTGATCACCTAATGGCCTACGGGTCGAGTTCCGTCCTCATGCACTTTGTAGCAGGACGATGCCCGGTTAGACCGGAAGACGACCATCCTCATGCACTTTGTAGCAGGCTCTGGTTTGTAGGTGGCGGTGTTGCGCCTCAGGCACTTTGTAGCAGGCTAGAAGACACCGGGCCGGGGCGTAGTATATACGCTGGCCATGAAGTGTTGTGGCCTTCGGGTCGGGCCCTATTGTGGGTCGTGAGATTAAGAATGAACTTAACGTTGCATCATGTGAATTGTGAGAATCATTGGAGATTGTGATTAGCATGTGGATCGTGAGGCATTCGTGTGGGATGCGGTGATTGAGTGGCTTGAACCATTTAAAGAATATGAGCACGCATGCGTGTGGAGTACGCCTGCCCGTATGTACACGTATGTGGGTGTATATATATGTTGAATTGCACTAACTTGCAGGGGTTGAATCACGTTGAAACATATTGAGTTTTATGTTTCTTGGCTTGAATGTTTGATTTTGGTCCGTTAAGAGACACACTTTAGCCTAGCCTAGGTTTAGGTATTTGATTCACTGAGCTAGTCTCACGGTTGTGGTAAAACCGAACATTTCAGAGCCTACCCCCTAGGATGTTGGAGCCGCCTCCACTTTTTGGGATTCCTAGGCAGATTTTGCAAACCGAGGAGCATTTCCCAGCTGAGGATGGCGAGATGCATGTGAGGTTTAGGTCGGCCTTCACGTTAATGTGGGTGAGGATGAGCATCGAAGTTTAGAGTACATCGATGGTGTCGTAGGGCAGCGGACGGGACTCTCGATCGACCTATTCGCACCTTTGACATTCCAAAGAGACGGCGATGGCGAGTTGGATCCGGTGATTGCCGATGGCAGGTGGTCGATGCTTCTCCACCGACTATGGCCAACAGGCCGAGGCCAGCCATGAGGCTCGGTGTTTGGTATGATGACCTAGACCCTTGAGGTTGAGCCTATGTGTCACGCCCGAACCCAACTTACCCTTGAGAACGCGAGCATCCCCTTACAAAGCGGTCGATCATAATGCGACGTCCCCAGGAGACCTCGCCGACCCAACATCAATCAGAGTATAAAAACACATGCGGAAGCATAATACAAACCCTGACAAATAAAGATGAGCAAGGAAGCCACACAAATCAAAACATCACCAGGTAAAACCTCATTCTCATATATATGTAAACTGTTTACATAAAGAACATAGATACATGTACGGTCATATCCACTACCGGGTCTAGGTCAAGGTCAAGCTAGCATCAAAAAAAGGCTACTAATACAAAAAGTGTCGGTGGTCGGGTGAGTAGGTTGGTACTAAGGATCACTATAACAAAAAGGTAGGGATGTTCTTTGGGTAACAACTTATATATATATAATATATATATATATATATATATATGAGAATGAGGTTTACCGGGATGATATTTTGATTGTTTGGCTTCCTTGCTCATCTTTATTTGTCGGGGTTTGTAATTGGCTCATGTGTTTTTATACGTCCATGTTGTTGGGGTCCTCCGGGACGCCGATCGGTAGGATCCTCCCGAACTCCCTAGGGGTATGCTAAGATGGGTAAGCCTCGGCCTCGGAATCAAATTGGTCCTCAAGATCTACATCTATAACAGCCCGAATTTCGATGTAATTTCTGGGATTAATAAAATGAATGTTATTTCTCATTTCATTTGAGTACGACTCGCCCAGAGCTGATCACTCTTGGGATACTAACCATGGGGAATGGCTAACTAGGACGCTAGTACGTGGACCAGGGACTTAGTCGTGACTCGGGAGCCGATTTGAGAAAGAATGAGGGAATATTGTGAACCAGTGAGGGGCCGATCTTAGGAAAAGTGATGGAAATGGTATGGCCAAGGCCAACGATGCACAATTGGGATCGCAGGTGATTCTGCTTAACCAAACGTGCTCGTGGCTAACCAATCCTGAACTCGAGCCAAATGATCGTGACCCCGGGATTAGTAATAAACCCTCTTTCTCTCGATGATCGGAACCATTGAGACTCGGATAGCCCTAAGTCGATACGCGTATGCCTAAACAAACCCCTTGTTAGTGAGAGTTTCAAAAAATTGAAATTGAGAGAGAGTTGTTCACGTAATTGAACCCATTTGGTGTCGGATTTCGGGGACTCGACGGACTAATTTTAAGATTCTGACGCCAGAAAATGTTGGCCACATACATATGGGACGCATGGGTGCGAAAAATGGAATTTCGGTTCGGAATGGAAAAAGGACGGAATTGCCCTTGGGCTATTTAAGCTTAATTCCGAATTTTGGGGAATTATTTTGGTTTAACCAAGGTTGGTTAAGATAACTAGAGTGGTTAGGGGTTGGTTAAGGACTAATGACAAGATTGCCCATCAATAATTGAATGGAATGAATTGTAACCATTGGATGTAGGGGTAGTTTAGTCACATGGGCTTAGATGTTGACACATGGCTTCCACTAAGGGTTGAGTGGACTAGCTTTGACCAATAATTGGACATGTTTTCTCTCTCTCTCTCTCCTCCATTTCGCCCACCCTCTCTCCCTCACCGATCGGCCACTTCCCTCTCCTCCGTTTCTCTCCCTCTTCGCCGGATCAGCCCCACCGTCGCCGCCCTTCCTCAGCCGCTCGCCGGAGCTGCTGGTCACGGCAAAGGACCGCCGTGAAGAGCCGGACCAGCCCCCAAGCCGCCGTCCTCAGCCACGCCTACACCTCCCCCTTGGACGCCCCAATCAGCCACCCCAAGCCGCCGTTGGCCGTGAGGGCCGAGCCACCGCCGTGAGTGAGCCTTGGTTGCAAGCCGTGAGTGGGATGTACTTGTTCCTTCCACAAATCGTCCACCCCGACGTGAGTTTTATACCTAAACTTAGTTTAGGCTTAATTGTGTTTAGTTGGTTTAGTTTGGATTGATTAGTGGAGATTGAGTTAATTTGGTGTTTTGTTAGTGATTATGTGGTTAATGGCTGAAATAATGATGTTGCTAAGGGTGGATTTAAGGTGGAATTATGGTTGATTTGTGATGGTTTGAGGGCTGTTCTTGGTAGGCCAAATTCGGAGTTCTTGAGAGTTTGTGTTAGAAATGGTGATTTTAGGTCCAATTAGGCTTGATTTGCTTAATTAAACTAAGTATATGCCTTATATATTTGAGTGGGGCCTTGGCTGAGTTAATTGAGGCTAAATGGAGTGTTTTGAATGTGTTTTGGCCATGTTTGAAGTTGGGGTTTTGGTTTGGCTGAATTGCATGTGTTAGGATACAAATGCTAGCATATGTCCATTGTTTGTAAATGTTGGTAATTGTTATGGCATTTGTATTCATTGGTATGAAAATGCGTGTCACGCACATTGTATGTCGAGATTGAGATTTGAGATGCATTGTGTGATTGTGCGGGTGTGACATTGCATTGTGTGATCACGGTAATGCCCTGAAAAGAGTGGAACTGGGCTAAGATAAAATTTATATGTGTGATCACCTAATGGCCCTACGGGTCGAGTTCCGCCCCTCATGCACTTTGTAGCAGGACGATGCCCGGGTTAGACCGGAAGACCACCATCCTCATGCACTTTGTAGCAGGCTGCCTCGTTCGTAGGTGAGCGGTGTTGCGCCTCTCGTGCACTTTGTAGCAGGCTAGAAGACACCGGGCCGGGGCGAGAATATACGCTGGCCATGAAGTGTTGTGGCCTTCGGGTCGGGCCCTATTGTGGGTCGTGAGATTAAGAATGAACTGAACCTTGCATTATGTGAATTGTGAATCATGCAGTATTGTGATGAGATTGTGAGAATTGTTAGCATCGTGATCGCATGAGGCATTCGTGGGATGCGGTGATCGAGTGATTTGAACCATTTAAAGAAGATGAGCACGCTGTGTGAAGTACGCCTGCCCGTATATACACGTATGTGGGTGTATATATATATGTTGAATTGCACTAACTTGCAGGGGTTGAATCACGTTGAAACACATATTGAGTTTTATGTTTGTTGGCTTGAATGTTTGATTTTGTACCGTTAAGAGACACACTTTAGCCTAGCCTAGGTTTAGGTATTTGATTCACTGAGCTAGTCTCACGGTTGTGGTAAAACCGAACATTTCAGAACCTACCCCTAGGATGCGAGCCACCTCCACTTTTTGGGATTCCTCGGCAGATATTATGGTGAGGAGCAATTTCCAACCGAAATGGCGAGATGCATGTGAGGATTAGGTCGGTTCTTTACGTTAATGTGGGTGAGGATGAGCATCGAGCGAGAGTACATCGCATGGTGTCGTGGGGGGCAGCGGACGGAACCCTCGATCGACCTATTCGTACCTTTGACATCCCGGTGAGCGTTGATGGTGAGTTGGCGCCAGTGATTGCCGATGGCGAGGTAGTCGATGCTTCTCCACCTGACGCTCCGCCAACCGCCGAGACCCGGCCAGTCCGGAGTTTGGTATGATGAACTAGGCGGAGCTTATGGAAGAGGATGAGAGCGACCCGAGGCAGGCGATGGGGCGAGATGATGGGGATGGTGAGGTCGATGGGGTAGGCGGGGCGTGAGATATAGATGCCGTCGAGGATGCAATCGAAGATGTAGATGCGGAGGACGACTTTGACTCCGTCTTGAGGGCCGACGCCCTCTTAGCAGACTACTGGGGAGCTCAGGAGGGTCAGGCTGATCAGGAGGACCTCGACATGGACGTGGATGAGCCAGAGCCGGATCACAGTTCATCAGAGGAGTCCGCCGAGTCTTACGATGAGCCCGACGATTCAATGACCGGACTATGAGCCTTAGACTAGTCGGTTGGCGATAGGGATCCCTACCTTTTGTTATAGTGATCCTTAGTACCGCAAACCTACTCACCCGGCCACCGACACTTTTTGGATTAGTGGCCTTTTGACTTCGATGCTAGCTTGACCTTGACCTAGACCTGTAGTGGTTATGATTGTACATGTATCTGTGTTCTTTGTATAAACAGTTTATATATATATATATATATATATATATATATATATATATATATATATATATGAGAATGAGGTTTTACCTGATGATATTTTGATTGTTTGGCTTCCTTGCTCATCTTTATTTGTCAGGGTTTGTAATCTGCTTTCGCATGTGTTTTTTTATATACTCTGATTGTTGTTGGGTCGGCGAGGTCTCCTGGGGACGTCGCACTATGATCGACCGGAGTGTTAAGGGGATGCTCGCGTTCCGATGGGTAAGTTGGGTTCGGGCGTGACACTACATCTTCGGCTGCACCCTCGACGGCATCTATATCTACATCCCCGCCTACCTCATCGACCTCACCATCCCCATCATCCTGCTCCATCGCCTCTGGCTCGGGGTCGTCCTCATCCTCTTCCATAAGCTCCGGTTCTAGTTCATCATACCAAACTCGGGACTGATATGGCGGTTCGTGGGCGGAGGCGTCGTCGGTGGAGAAGCATCGACCACCGCCGCCATCGGCAATCCTTTGGCGCCAACTCGCCATCAACGTCTCTTTGGAATGTCAAAGGTACGAATAGGTCGACGAGGGTCCCGTCACCGCCCTACGACACCATGCGATGTACTCTCGCCGATGCTCATCCTCACCCACATTAACGTGAGAACCGACCTAAACCTCACATGCATCTCGCCATTTCCAGCTGGAAAATGCTCCTCGACTTGTAATATCTGCCTAGGAATCCCAAAAAGTGGAGGCGGCCCGGCATCCTGGGGGTAGGTTCGAAATGTTCGGTTTACCACAACCGTGAAACTAGCTCGATGAATCAAATACCTAAACCTAGGCTAGGCTAAAGTGTGTCTCTTAACGGAACAAGATCAAACATTCAAGCTAACAAACATAAAATTCAATATGTTTCAACGTGATTCAACTCCGCAAGTTAGTGCAATTCAACATATATATACACCCACATACGTGTACATACAGGCGGGCGTACTTCACACCGCGTGCTCATCTTCTTTAAATGGTTCAAATCACTTTCGATCACGCATCTCACACGAATGCCTCATGCAGTCGGATGCTAACAATTCTCACAATCTCATCACAATCTTGCATGATTCACAATTCACATAATGCAAGGTTCGGTTCATTTCTTAATCTCACGACCCACAATAAGGCCCGACCGAAGGCCACAACGACACTTCATGGCCAGCGTATATTCGCCCCGGCCCGGTGTCTTCTAGCCTACTACAAAGTGCACAAGATGCAACACCGCTCACCACAGACAGGGCCTGCTACAAAGTGCATGAGGATGGTCGTCTTCAAGGTCTAACCCGGGCATCGTCCTGCTACAAAGTGCATGAGGGCCGGAACTGGAAACCCGTGAGCCCGACCCGAAGATCTTAAGTGATCACACATATCAATTTTATCTTAGCCCAATCCACTCATTTAAAGGGCGTTTACCGTGATCACACAATGCAATGTCACACCCGTTACAATCACACAATGCGTCTCAAATCTCAATCTCGACATACAATATGCGTGACACGCATTTTCATATCAATGAATACAAATGCCACAACAATTATCAACATTTACAAACAATGGACATATTCTAGCATTTGTATCCTAACCCATGCAATTGGCCAAACCAAAACCCCAACTTCAAACATGGCCAAAACACATTCAAAACACTCCATTTAGCCTCAATTAACTCAGCCAAGGCCCCACTCAAATATATAAGGCATATACTTAGCTTAATTAAGCAAATCAAGCCTATTTGGACCTAAAATCACCATTTCTAACATAACCACCCAAGGGCTCCGAATTTGACCTACCAAGAACAATCCTCAAACCATCACAAATCAACCATAATTCCACCTTAAATCCACCCTTAGCAACATCATTAATTCAGCCATTAATCACATAATCACAAACAAACACCAAATTAACTCAAACTCTACTAATCGATCCAAACTAGACCAACCAAACACAATCAAGGCTAAGCTAGGTTTAGGCATTAAACTCACGTTTGGGTGGACAATTTGTGGAAGAAACAAGTACATCCCACTCACGGCTCGACGACGGCGGCTCACGGCGGTGGCTCGGCCCTCACGGCCACGGCGGTCCAAGGCTGGTCGGCCACGGGAGAGGGGAAGGCGCGGCTGAGGACGGTGGCTTGGGGCTAATCCGCCTCCACGGCTGTCCTTAGCTGTGACCAGCAGCTCCCAAAAGCGGCTGAGGGAGGCGGCGACGGTGAGGGGCTTGATCGGCCAAGAAGAGAGGAGACGGAGGAGAGAGAGACGAAGGAGGGGGGGAAAAATGGCTGAACGTGAGGGGGAAGAGAGAGAATGGCGTGGGAAAAAAAAATGGAGGAGAGAGAGAAGCTTATCCTATTTTGGTCAAAGCTAGTCAAATCAACCAATAGTGGATTCCAAGTGTCACCATCCTAGGCCACTTGACCATTCTACCCCTCATCCAATGGTTCACATTCCTTCCAATGAATTATTGAGGGGCATTTTTGCCATTAACCCCTAACCAACCCCTTAACCATCTTAGTTAACTTAACCAACCTTGGTTAAACCAATTTAATTCCTAAAATTCGAAATTGCTTAAATAGCCCAAGGGCAATTCCGTCCTTTTTTCTTTCCGAACCCAAATTCCATTTTTTCGCACCCATGCGTCCCCTATATATGTGGCCAACATTTTTCAAGGCCAAAATCCTAAAATTAGTCCGCCGGGTCCCCGAAACCGACACCGAGATCCGGGTTCAATTCCGTGAACAACTCTCTCTCAATTTCAATTTTTCTGAAACTCTCACTAATAGGCTATGTTTAGGCATACGCCGCATCGACTTAGGGCTATCCAAGTCTCAATGGTTCCGATCGTCGAGAGAAAGAGGGTTTATTATTAATCCGGGGTCACGATCATTTGGCTCGAGTTCGGGGATTGGTTGGCCACGAGCATGTTTGGTTAAGGAGAATCACCGCGATCCCAATTGTGCATCGTTGGCCTTGGCCATACCATTTCCATCACTTTTCCTAAGATCGGCCCCTCACTGGTTCACAATATTCCCTCATTCTTTCTCAACCCGGCTCCCGAGTCATGACTAAGTCCCTAGTCCACGACTAGCGTCCTAGTTAGCCATTCCTCATGGTTAGTATCCCAAGAGTGATCAGCCCCCAAAGAGGGAGTCGACTCAAATGAAATGAGAAATGATATTCATTTTATTAATCTCGGTTACATCGAAGGGGGGGCCGTTACACTATGGATGAGGATGAGGACGACCCCAAAGCCGCAGGCGATGGAGCGGGATGATGAGAATGGTGAGGTCGATGAGGTAGGCGAGGATGTAAACATAGATGCGTCGAGGATGCGGCCCAAGATGTAGACCTTGAGGACGACTTGACTCGGGATTCAAATGAGGGCGACGCCTCTTAGCGTACTACCGGGGGGAGTTCAGGAGGGTCAGGCTGATCAGGAGGACCCCGACATGGACGTGGATGAGCCAGAGCCGGATCGCAGCTCTTCAGAGGAATCAGCTGAGTCTTACGATGAGCCCGACGATTCCAGCGACCCAGACTATGAGCCTTAGACTAGTTGGTCGACGATAGGGATCCCTACCTTTTTGTTATAGTGATCCTTAGTAAAGACCTACTCACCCGGCCACCGACACTTTTTGGATTAGTGGCCTTTTGACTTCGATGCTAGCTTGACCTTGACCTAGACCTGTAGTGGATATGATTGTACATGTATGTCATGTTCTTTGTGTAAGCAGTTTATTTATATATATATATGAGAATGAGGTTTTACACGATGATATTTTGATTGTTTGGCTTCCTTGCTCATCCTTATTTGTCGGGGTTTGTAATCTACTTTCGCATGTGTTTTTATACTACGATTGTTGTTGGGTGGTGAGGTCTCGGGGACGTCGCACTATAATCGACCCAGGAGTGGTAAGGGGATGCTCGCATTCCGAAGTGGGTAAGTTGGGTTCGGGCGTGACATCCCAAGTTTGAATTGGTATCGAGCAAAGGTTAGCTGTCCATACGGTCGAAGCACGGAATGATAAGGAGCGATGACCAAGGGTAGCCAACTAGGTGTCCTCGTGTGCTAGGTGTGTCTCTTAATTGTGTTTGTTTGATTGATTGAATGTAAGTGATTCAACCCCGAAGGTGCAGAGCGTCGGGACACGAGGTGAGTACACATGTTCCTTGGGTGATGTATTGTGCTCGGTGCTAGACCGCATGTGATTGTTTGGCTATTGTTTGAAACGCCTAGGACTTAACCCGGGTTAGTATGGTTTAAGTCTTTGACTCCTTAGTGGGGTTATAGCGGTGGTTGAGTAGCCACTTAGAGAGAGATGAGTCGTAAAAGGAAAGGAACCCCAAGAGCAAACCGAGAGCCGAGCCGAAAGGCCAGAGACCCCGGAATGGAGGAAGTTATGGAGACCCTTCGTGAGATAAGGCATAGTTGATCACTCTTGGGATACTAACCATGAGGAATGGCTAACTAGGACACTAGTACGTGGACCGGGGACTTAGAGCCCCGACTCGGGAGCCGATTTGAGAAAGAATGAGGGAATATTGTGAACATCTTGAGGGGCCGATCTTGGGAAAAGTGATGGAAATGGTATGGTTAAGGCCAACGATGCACAATTGGGATCGCAGTGATTCTCCCTTAACCAAACGTGCTCGTGGCTAACCAATCTGAACTCGAGCCAAATGATCGTGACCCGGGATTAGTAATAAATCCCTCTTTCTCGATGATCGGAACCATTGAGACTCCGGACAGCCCTAAGTCGACACGGCGTATGCCTAAACAAATTACCTTTGTTAGTGAGAGTTTCAGAAAAATTGAAATTGAGAGAGAGTTGTTCACGGAATTGAACCCAGATCTCGGTGTCGGATTTCGGGGACCCGACGGACTAATTTTAAGATTTTGACGCCAAAAAAATGTTGGCCACATACATATGGGACGCATGGGTGCGAAAAATGGAATTTCGGTTCGAAAAGGAAAAAGGACGGAATTTCCCTTGGACTATTTAAGCTTAATTCCGAATTTTAGGGAATTAAATTGGTTTAACCAAGGTTGGTTAAGTTAACTAAGATGGTTAAGGGTTGGTTAGGGGTTAAAGACAAAAGTGCCCCTCAATAATTCATTGGAAGGAATGTAAACCATTGGATCAAAGGGTAGTTTGGTCAAGTGGCCTAGGATGGTGACACTTGGAATCCACTAAGGGTTGATTTGACTTGCTTTGACCACTTTTTGGTCATGTTTATCTCTCTCTCTCTCCTCAAATTTCGCCCACTCTCTCTCTCCCTCACCAATCAGCCACTTCCTCTCCTCCGTTCCTCCTCCATCTTCTTGGCCGATCAAGCCCCACCGTCGCCGCCTCCTTCCAGCCATTTGCGGGCCGTGGGTCACGGCAAGGGAAACCCGTGGAGGGCCGGACCAACCTTCAAGCCGCCGTCTTCCTCCTTTCCCTTGGGCCCCAAATCGGCCCGCAGAGTGGGCCGTGAGAGGCCGAGCCGACGTGAGGAACCGCCGTGAGCTGCCGTTGTCGAAGTGCGAGTGGATGTACTTGTTTCTTCCACAAATCGTCCACCCGACGTGAGTTTTATACCTAAACTTAGTTTAGGCTTAATTGTGTTTAGTAGATTCATTAGATGAATTTGTGGATTTTAAGTTAGTTTAGTGAATTGATTGTGGTTGTGTAATTATGGCTGAGTTAGTGAGGTTGTGGATGGTTGATTTGAAGTGGAACTATGTTTGATTAGTGAAGAATTGATGGCTGTCCATGATGAGTTAAATTCGGAGGTCTTGGGTGATGGTGCTAGAAATGGTGTTTTTAGTGCTAATAGGCTTGTTTTGCTAAATTAAACTAAGTGTATGCCTTACATGTTTAATTGGGGCCTTGGCTAAGTTAATTGAGGCTAAATGGAGTGTTTTGAATGAGTCTTGGCCATGTTAAAAGTTGGGGTTTTGGTTTATTGAATTGCATGTGTTAATATACAAATGCGAGAATATGTCCATTGTTTGTAAATGTTCGTAATTGTTGTGGCCATTGGGTTCATGGATATGAAAATGCATGTCACGACATTGTATGTCGAGATTGAGATTGAGATGCATTGTGTGATTGTCGGGTGCGACATTGCATCGTGTGATCACGATAAACGCCCTGAAATGAGTGGATTGGGCTAAAGATAAAATTTATATGTGTGATCACTTAAGGCCTTCGGGTCGTGGGCTCACGGGTCGAGTTCCGTCCTCATGCACTTTGTACGGAGGGGGATGCGGGGTTAGGATGGCGGAAGACGACCATCCTCATGCACTTTGTAGCAGGCTCGTTCGTAGGTGAGCGGTGTTGGCAACGGTGGGGCACTTTGTAGCAGGCTAGAAGACACCGGGCGAGAGGGAGAGAATATCGCTTGGCCATGAAGTGTTGTGGCCTTCGGTCGGGCCCTATTGAGGGTCGTGAGATTAAGAATGAATTGAACCTTGCATTATGTGAATTGGAATCATGCAGTATTGTGATGAGATTAGAGAATTTTAGCATCCCGATCCAATGGAGGCATTCATTCAAATCAATGATTGAGTGATTTGAACCATTTAAAGAAGATGAGCCGCCGGTGTGAAGTACGCCCGCCCATCTTACGTATGTGGGTGTATATATATATATGTTGAATTGCACTAACTTGCGGGGGGTTGAATCACGTTGCAATATATTGAGTTTTATGTCCATTGGCTTGAATGTTTGATTTTGTTCCGTTAAGAGACACACTTTAGCCTAGCCTAGGTTTAGGTATTTGATTCATCGAAAGCTAGTCTCACGGTTGTGGTAAAACCGAACATTTCAGAACCTACCCCTAGGATGCCGGAGCCGCCTCCACTTTTTGGGATTCTAGGCGAGATATTACAAGTCTGAGGAGCATTTTCCAATTGGAAATGGTTAGATGCATGTGAGGTTTAGGTCGATTGTTCACGTTAATGTGGGTGAGGATGAGCACGTAAGCGAGAATACATCGCATGGTGTCGTAGGGGCGTGGACGGGACCCTCGATCGACCTATTCGTACCTTTGACATTCCGGTGAGACGTTGATGGCGAGTTGGCGCATGGTGATTGCCGATGGCGGTGGTCGATGCTTCTCCACCTGACGCTCCGCCAACCGCCGAGGCCCCGCCAGTCCGGAGTTTGGTATGATGAACTAGGCGGAGCTTATGGAAGAGGATGAGGGCGATTTGGCCGAGGCGATGGAGCGGAGATGATGGGGATGGTGAGGTCGATGAGGTAGGCGAGGGCTTAGATATAGATGTCGTCGAGGATGCGTTCGAAGATGAAGACCTTGAGGACGACTTTGATTCCGAGGGCCGACGCTCTCTTAGCGTACTCTTTGGGGGAGTTCGGGAGGTCAAGATGATCGGGAGGACCCCGACATGGACGTGGATGAGCGAGCCGATCTTGACTCTTGAGAGGAGTCACCCAGTCTTAAGATGAGCCCAACGATTCAGTGACCCGGACTATGAGCCTTAGACTAGTCGGTTGACGATGGGATCCCTACCTTTTTGTTATAGTGATCCTTAGTACAAACCTACTCACCCGGCCACCGACACTTTTGGATTAGTGGCCTTTTTGACTACGATGCTAGCTTGACCTTGACCTAGAGACCCGTAGTGGATATGATTTGTACATGTATCTCTACGTTCTTTATATAAACAGTTTATATATATATAGAATGAGAGGTTTTTTAAAGTTGTTTTGATTTGTGTGGCTTCCTTTGCTCATCTTTATTTGTCGTGGTTTGTAATATGTTTCCGCATGTGTTTTTATACTCCGATTGTTGTTGGGTCGGGCGAGGTCTCCCGGGACGCCGCACTATGATCGACCAAAGTGGTAAGGGGATGCTCGCGTTCCGGATGGGTAAGTTGGGTTCGGGGCGTGACATCCCTAGTTTGAATTGGTATCGTGAGCAAGGTTAGCTCTATCCATACGGGTCAAGCCCGGAGTGATAAGGAGCGATGACCAAGGGTAGCCAACTAGGTGTCCTCGTGTGCTAGGTGTGTCTCTTAATTGTGTTTGTTTGATTGATTGAATGTGTAAGTGATTCAACCCCAAGGTGCAGCGCGGGCGGGGGACGAGGTGAGTACACATGTTCCCTTGGGTGATGTATTGTGCTCGGTGCTAGATCGCATGTGATTGTTTGGCTATTGTTTGATACCCCAGACTTAAACATGGTTAGGGTGGTGTAAGTCTTTGACTTATGGTATGGATTCTAGATGGTGCCAACGATTGGTGGAACTTTGTAAAGGATGGTGGGTTCCGCAGTGGTTCGAGTTGGTTTGGGCTGTGTTTGTTGAACATTTTTATGAGAAGTATTTCTCCCGAGGTAGCGCAGAAAGGAAGTTGTGAATTTATGAGACTCAGGCCAGTGTGAGATGACAAGAGACCAACACGAGGCGGAGTTCATGTAGATTGGCTAAGTTCGCGCCTTACATTGGTGGTGAACCAGAGACAAGGAGAGGTTTGAGATGGATTAAACCAGACCTCAGAGCCGATTCTATCCCATAACCTTAAAGACTACAAAGTGAGATGTACGAGAGGGCTCGGATCATAGAAAGAGATCATCAAGAGAGGGCCGCCGCCTCGTGATCACAGTTTATGCCTAATAGAGAGACAATCAGAGATTGGGAAAAGGCCAATGACCCGGGAACAGACGGTTCGCTCCACCCGGAGGAGAAACATTAGGGAGTCCTTGCGTACTAGGAGGTAGGTTCGGAGCATGTTTGGTGTGGGAGTTTGACCACCCGCATTAGGTCGTGTCCTCGAGAGGCGAGATCGTCCTTAACCCTAACCAACACCTTAACCCGCCTAGGGCGGGGGAATCCAACCTTGGACATCCCAAGCGACTATCCCGGGGCGACCATTGAAATTAGGAAGGGTGTATGCTGGAAGGCAGGGATCAGCGGAGAAAGCGCCCGGGGGTAGTCACGGTACGATTTCTTTGGGAGACCATGCAGCCTATGCTTTGTTTGATCCAGGGACAACCCGTTCTTTTTGTGTCGGAAGCAGTTTATTAGATTAGTTGGGTTTGAGCCTATTTTGCTTGAGGCTGTGTTATGTGTATCTACTTTCGTTGAATGATAGGAATGATAGTCTCTTTTGGATGGCCTGCATGTAAGATAGTGATTGGTGGTGTGGAAGGCCGTATCGACTTGGCAGTGTTGGCCATGTTCGATTTTGATGTTATTGTTGGAATGGACTGGTTAGTGCAGCAGAAGGCTGTAGTGGATTGTGATAGTAAAACGATCCAGTTCAATCCAATTGGACAACCTAGGTTTGAATTTCAAGGAAGTCGAGGAGGAACCTCGATTCCTTGGATCTCTTCACTGGAAGTGAATGAGTTGTTGAACGAAGGATGTGAAGGATATCTGGTCAATGTGGTGGATCCCACTGTACCAGAGCTTCAGTTAGAAGATATCCCGGTAGTATGCAACTTTCAAAAGTATTTTCCAGAATTGCCGGGCTTACCACCCGAGCGGGAAGTTGAGTTTGTAATTGAGCTAGCCCCCGCACAGGCCGATCTCAAAAGCCCCATATCGGATGTCATTGCCTGAGTTAAAGGAATTGAAAGTCCAGATGCAGGAGTTATTGGACAAGGGTTTCATCCGTCCGAGCGCGTCTCCATGGGGAGCGCCTGTACTGTTTGTGAAAAAGAAAGACGGAACCCTGAGATTGTGTATCGACTACAAAAAATGAACTAGTGTGACAAGAAGAACAAGTACCCACCGCCTAGGATCGACGATTTGTTTGATCACAGGAGGAGCATCAGATTCTCCAAGATTGACCTACGGATGTGATATCACCATTAAGAATCAAGAAGGAGGATATACCTAAGACAAATTTTTAGGATTTGAGGTATGGGCACTATGAGTTTACAGCTATGCCCTTTGACCCATTTAATGCTCCCCGCAATTTTCATGGATCTAATGAATGAGTGTTTAAGGAATTTTGGATCGGGCCAAAATGATTGTCTTCATCGATTTACATATTGGTATATTCTAAGAGTCCCAAGAGCATGAGGTGCACTTGACCCGAGGTGCTACGGACGTTAAGAGAACATGCGCCTACGCCAAGTTCAGCAAGTGTGAATTTTGGCTCAATCGAGTAGCTTTCCTGGACACATAGTGTCGGGAGAGGGATATCGTGAGACCCGACCAAGATAGAGGCCATGACTAATTGGCCGAGACCGACCTCAATGACCGAGATCAGAAGTTTTTTGGACCGGGCACTATTATTATAGACGGTTTTAGAAGGATTCTCATCCATAGCCATGCCCATGACCAGATTGTTAAAGAAAGAGTCCAAGTTCGAATGGGATGACAAGTGTGAGAAAAGTTTTCGTGGAGTTGAAACACGACTTACGATACCCAAAGGTTGACTATTCCATCCGGATCGGGAGGATTCGAGGTGTACAAAGTGATGCTTCATTGAGAGGGCTAGGTTGTGTGTTGATGCAGCATGGGAAAGTGGTGGCGATGCATCGAGGCGCTTGAGACCTCATGAGATGAATTATCCGACGACGATTTAGAGTTGGTCATGATAGTATTTGCCCTTAAGATCCGGAGGCATTATCTTTGTGGAGAAAAGTTTCAAATCTACACGGACCATCAGAGCCTCAAGTACCTATTTTCGCAGAAAGAGCTAAACATGAGGCAGAGAAGGTGGATGGAACTACTGAAAGACTATGATTGCGACATCCTGTATCATCCGGGTAAGGCCAATAGAGTAGCAGATGCTTTAAGTCGCAAGTCTAGTGTGGCACATATGATGGTGCGAGAATGGACATTGTTGAAACGGCTCAGAGATTCAGAGTTTAAGTTCGAAGTGAGCCAGATGTCCAGTTTGATGGCAGCCTTGAGGATTGAAACCGAGATCCGTGCAAGGATTAAGGAACCCAGCCTACGGACCAAGAAATCCAGAAGATCATTGGATTGATGTTTCTAAAAGGAGGCCGGATTTCCAGATGAGCGAGGATAAAACTTTAAAGTTTAGAGGAAGATTGTGTGTACCGCATAATGAAGGTCTCAAGGAGGAAATCTTGAGTGAAGCTCATCGAGTCAAGACAAAGATCCACCCGTGTAGTACTAAGATGTACCAGAACTTAAGGCAACATTATTGGTGGAATGGAATGAAGGCTGATGTGGCGAGACACGTGGCTAAGTGTTTGACGTGCCAACAAGTGAAGGCACAACACTGCAAGCCTGGTGGAATGTTGAGGCCATTAGAGATCCTAGAGTGGAAATGGGAGCATATCACCATGGATTTCGTGAACGGGATTGCCACGGCCGTAGAGGGAACGACTTATATGGGTGATAGTGGATCGTCCGACCAAGTCAGCGCATTTCGGCAAAGGCGAAAGGACCTTGAACCGAAAGGTATGCCGAGTTGTATGTACAATGAGATAGTGCGATTGCATGGAGTCTGGGGTGACTATTACATCAGATCGCGATCCAAGATTTACGACAATTTTTGGAAAAGTCCGCAAGTGGCCTTAGGAACAAAGTTGCAACCAAAGACGGCTTATCATCCATGCATGATGGCCAATCAGAGAGAACAATTCTAGACTGGAGGATATACTGAGAGCTTGTGGTCATAGATTTTGTGGCAAATGGGAAGAACAATTTGCATTTAGTAGAGTTTGCCTACAATAACAGCTACCAGCAGAGTATTCAGATGGCGCCATTTGAGGCATTGTATGGTAGAGCGTGCAGAACACCAATATGTTGGGATGAGGTTGGTGAGCGCAGTAACACCGGGCCAGAGTTAGTACAAAGCAAAACGCTTGAGGCCATTGAGATTATCAGAGACTGACTGAGAACAGCGCAGAGCCGTCAGAAAAGTTATGCCGACCGGAGAAGACGACCCTTAGAGTTTCAAGTGGGAGACCATGTATTCTTGAAGGTATCGCCGATGAAAGGATTGTCCCGGTTTGGTAAGAAAGGAAAACTCAATTCGTGCACGTTGGGCCATTTGAGATATTGAGAAGATTGGTGATATGGCCTATCGCCTTGCCTTGCCGCCTAACTTGTCGCAGTGCATAATGTATTCCACGGTCGATGTTGAGAAAGTATGAACCAGATCCCACCCACGTTCTAAAGTACGAGGAGATAGACGTGGACGACAAAGTGTCGTACGTGGAGAGACCAGTCAGGATTGAGGACCGAAGAGATCGAGTGCTCAGGAATAAGACTATCCCGATGGTGAAGGTTGTATGGGAGCACCACGGCACAGAGGGCGCTACTTGGGAAAGTGAAGAGGCCATGCGGCGTCAACACCCCCAGTTGTTTGATTAGACGGGATGGAAGTGTAAATTTCGAGGACGAAATTTTTGTAAGGGGGGAAGGTTGTAACAGCCCGAATTTCGATGTAATATCTGGGATTAATAAAATGAATGTTATTTCTCATTTCATTTGAGTACGACTCGCCCAGAGCTGATCACTCTTGGGATACTAACCATGGGAATGGCTAACTAGGACACTAGTACGTGGACCAGGGACTTAGTCGCGACTCGGGAGCCGATTTGAGAAAGAATGAGGGAATATTGTGAACCAGTGAGGGGCCGATCTTAGGAAAAGTGATGGAAATGGTATGGCCAAGGCCAACGATGCACAATTGGGATCGCAGGTGATTCTGCTTAACCAAACGTGCTCGTGGCCAACCAATCCTGAACTCGAGCCAAATGATCGTGACCCCGGGATTAGTAATAAACCCTTTTTCTCTCGATGATCGGAACCGTTGAGACTCGGATAGCCCTAAGTCGATACGCTGGCGTATTCCTAAAGCGACCCACTGTTAGTGAGAGTTTCGAGAAAAAAATTGAAGTTGAGAGAGAGTTGTTCACGGAATTGAGCCCATTTTTGGTGTCGGTTTGGGGGACTCGACGGACTAATTTTAAGATTTGACGCTTGAGGAAAATGTTGGCCACACATATATGGGACTGGGTGCGAAAAATGGAATTAGGTTCGGAATGGAAAAGGACGGAATTGCCCTTGGGCTATTTAAGCAATTCCGAATTTTGGGGAATTATTTTGGTTTAACCAAGGTGGGTTAAAGTTAACTAAGATGGTTAAGGGTTGGTTAGGGGCTAATGACAAAAATGCCCCTCAATAATTGATTTGAATGAATGTAAACCATTGGATGAGGGGTAAATTGGTCTAATGGGCTAAGATCATGACACTTGGATTCCACTAAAGGGGATTTGACTAGCTTTGACCAAAAGTGGATAAGCCTCTCTCTCTCTCTTCTCCCTCACCAATCAGCCATTCTCTCCTCCCTTAAATCTCTCTCTCCTTCGTCCCTCTCTCCCTTCCTCATTTGGAGCAAGCCCCACCGGGGCCACCCTTGCCAGCCACTGGGAGCCGTGGGTCACGGCTAGGAACGCCGTGGAGAACCAGGACCAGCCCCAAGCCGCCGATCCTCGCCCACGCCTCCCCCTCTCTCGTGGCCTTGACCCGGCCATGGACCGGCCAGGGTGGCCGTGAGCCGTCGTCGAGCCGCGGAGTTGGATGTACTTGTTCCTCCCTCGGGTTGTACACCGAGATGTGAGTTTAATGCCTAAACCTAGCTTAGCCTTGTTTGTGTTTAGTTGGTTTAGTTTGGATTGATTAGTGGAGATTGAGTTAATTTGGTGTTTTGTTAGTGATTATGTGGTTAATGGCTGAAATAATGATGTTGCTAAGGGTGGATTTAAGGTGGAATTATGGTTGATTTGTGATGGTTTGAGGGCTGTTCTTGGTAGGCCAAATTCGGAGTTCTTGAGAGTTTGTGTTAGAAATGGTGATTTTAGGTCCAATTAGGCTTGATTTGCTTAATTAAGCTAAGTATATGCCTTATATATTTGAGTGGGGCCTTGGCTGAGTTAATTGAGGCTAAATGGAGTGTTTTGAATGTGTTTTGGCCATGTTTGAAGTTGGGGTTTAGGTTTGGCTGAATTGCATGTGTTAGGATACAAATGCTAGAATATGTCCATTGTTTGTAAATGTTGGTAATTGTTATGGCATTTGTATTCATTGGTATGAAAATCGTGTCACGCACATTGTATGTCGAGATTGAGATTTGAGATGCATTGTGTGATTGTCACGGGTGTGACATTGCATTGTGTGATCACGGTAATGCCACGAAAAAAGAGTGGGCGGGCTAAGATAAAATTGATATGTGTGATCACCTAATGGCCCTACGTGGTCGAGTTCCGTCCTCATGCACTTTGTAGCAGGACGATGCCCGTTAGGACCCGGAAGACGACCATCCTCATGCACTTTGTAGCAGGCTCGGTTTGTAGGTGAGCGGTGTTGCGCCTCGAGGCACTTTGTAGCAGGCTAGAAGACACCGGCCGGGGCGTAGTATATACGCTGGCCATGAAGTGTTGTGGCCTTGGTCGGGCCCTATTGTGGGTCGTGAGATTAAGAATAAACTTAACATTGCATCATGTGAATTGTGAGAATCATTGGCATGTATTTGCGTGAGGCATTCGTGTGGGATGCGGTGATTGAGTGAGTTGAACCATTTAAAGAATATGAGCACGCGTGTGTGAAGTACTTTTGCCCGTATGTACACGTATGTGGGTGTATATATATGTTGAATTGCACTAACTTGCGGGGGTTGAATCACGTTGAAACATATTGAGTTTTATGTTTCTTGGCTTGAATGTTTGATTTTGGTCCGTTAAAGAGACACACTTTAGCCTAGCCTAGGTTTAGGTATTTGATTCGAGCTAGTCTCACGGTTGTGGTAAAACCCGAACATTTAGAGCCTACCCCCTAGGATGTTGGAGCCGCCTCCACTTTTGGGATTCCTAGGTAGATTTTGCAAACCAGGAGCATTTCCCGGTGAGGATGGCGAGATGCATGTGAGGTTTAGGTCATTTCTCGTTAATGTGGGTGAGGATGAGCATCGAGGCGAGTACATCGCATGGTGTCGTGGGGCGTGCGGGCCGGGACTCTCGATCGACTTATTCGTACCTTTGACATTCCGGTGGTGGGCGATGGCGAGTTGGATCCGGTGATTGCCGATGGCGGGGTGGTCGATGCTTCTCCACTTGGCTCCGCCAACCGTCGAGGGCCCGGCCCAGTGCCCGGTGTTTGGTATGATGACCTAGGCGGAGCCTATGGATGAGGATGAGGGCGACCCAGGGGAGGGATGGGAGGATGATGAGAATGGTGAGGTCGATGGGGTAGGCGAGGATGTAAACATAGATGCCGTCGGGGATGCGGTAGAAGATGTAGACCTTGAGGGCGACTTTGACTCCGAGGGCTGAGGTTGAGGCTCTCTTAGCTTGAGACTCTTTGGGGAGTTCGGGAGGTCGGGGCTGTCGGGAGGACCCCGACATGGGCGTGGATGAGCGAGCGGATCGCGGCTCTTGGGAGGGAATCGGTGAGTCTTCACGATGGGCAAGCGATTCAGTGACCCGGACTATGAGCCTTAGACTAGTTGGTCGGCGATGGGGATCCCTACCTTTTTGTTATAGTGATCCTTAGTAAAGACCTACTCACCCGACCACCGACACTTTTTGGATTAGTGGCCTTTTGACTTCGATGCTAGCTTGACCTTGACCTAGACTGTAGTGGATATGATTGTACATGTATCATGTTCTTTGTGTAAGCGGTTTATATATAGATATGAGAATGAGGTTTTACCTGATGATATTTTGATTGTTTGGCTTCCTTGCTCATCCTTATTTGTCGGGGTTTGTAATCTACTTTTCGCATGTGTTTTATACTACGATTGTTGTTGGGTCGGCGAGGTCTCACAGGGACGTCGCACTATAATCGACAGTGGTAAGGGGATGCTCGCGTTCCGATGGGTAAGTTGGGTTGGGCGTGGCGGGTTTGAGAGGAGTGGCCCTCGCATGGTGTTTGCCCTCGACATAGAAGACTTCTTTGAATGAGACTATTTGGCGAGAGAATTTTTTGCTAGTATAAGTTTAATGTTGAAGTACTCATAACTAGAGAAGATCTAATGAGAGCCGAGAAATGGAAAAATGAAGGGTTGAGCTTATGCTTAGAGATGGAAAGCTTTTTTGCTGCACAAGTAAAAGCCGCAAGTAAGTGAAGATGAGCTCATTGAGCTTTTCTAAAATCATTATCAATTGAGTATTATGACAAACTTCATGTATCGAGCTGTCAAATATTCACCATGTTGGTAAAAGTGGGTGAGAGAATTGAATGGGGATTGAAAGAAAAAGGCTCAAGAAACAAGAAAGACGAAGGCCTTACCCTAGGAAAAAGACAAAGAACCCATGTAAGAAGTGGCCATGGTGTCCTGCCCAAATACTCATTAAGCATCACTTCCAAAGCAATTAAATATCACTTGGAAAAGTCCAAGGCGATTCGAGCCAAATAAAAGGCCCGTGAGGCAATATACATCGTTGCCACGACCCTTGTTAAAGCTATTACCAATGCTTCTAGAAAGGCATTTGGTGGCCAAAGAAGTACCGAGAGACAATCCCATAAGATTTTCTTGTTATGATGACTTAAAAACCTGCACTTATCATATGGGAGAAATGGGACATGATGTAGATAATTGTCTCACTTTAAAGTATAAGGTTCAACAGCTCATTGATAAGAAGATATTGAACTTCCAAAAGCCCAAGCCGTACATCAAAATCTTCTTCCGAGCACAATACTATAAACATGATCAAAGATGAAGAAGCAATGATCAAGTCCGCAAACGAAGATGAATATAAAGTCAAGATTAAAGCTTCTCGATCGGGAGATGTCCACTTTCGTCAAGAAGTGTCACACCCCAAACCCATCGAGCGCGATCATCTCACGTACCAGTCTATCTTGATGCGGCGTCCGGGGCGTGTCATGGACCCATCTCCCAAAACAGAGCATAAGGCACATGCGGAAACAATAATTAAAACACCCGTACAAAACAATACATGACCAAGGGTAGCAGGAACATCGAACAATTAAAAGCCTAATAATCAAGACTTGCATTGAACTTCAAAACATATACAATGTCCACGATACACCAATACAAATCTCCAAACAAAAGCGGGTTGACGGCCACTACTAACAAAATGACTAAGTGGCCAAGGGGGCAATCTAAGGTGGGGCTACAATCAAAGGGTTACTGGCCCGACCTAAGGGAGGCTAAGACTGATCTTAGGAAACTTAATCGGGATCAGATCACGATGACTTGGACTCGACCTCAATTATCTCATCTTCCGAATCCATCGCTCGATCTTACCAACCTATTTGCGATCCTGCTCTATGGGTTTCGGATCTTTATATTGATCGGTACACTAGGTATCCTCTAACAGGGTCCGAAAAACGAGATTTAAATAACTATGAGACAAATCTCGGTGAGTAGGCCTCTTAAACTGAAACTAGGCTAACATGTACCTCCCGACAAGCAAATCAATACAACAACCCGACAATGGTGTCAATCAAATGACCTAGGCCCTTAAGACCGGATCGCTTACCTTGCTAACCCTCGCGGGTTAGGCAATAACAACATGATAATCACAACACATGCATGTACACACTTGGCCACACATACGCCTACACGCATGCTCATGCTCAAAGTGTTCATCTCGCATGCCATTCATCGAGTCTTGCACACTCGCACACCGACCCATGCATTTTCATTTATGCAAATGTCATTATCATGCCATGTTTCATTTCGCTCACACCGTAGTACAACGCTCAATGCTCAATTTATTATTAATGTGACCGCGTTGAGCGTATCGGTCCGATGTCTCTAGCACCTTTCTGAGTGCCTAAGGCGCAACATCGATCTCCTTACGAACCAGAGCCTTGCGTCAAACACATTAGGATGGTCATTTCTCCCCTACTACAAAAGTGCATCGCTAACAAACTTTGTTCTTTCTCAATTCTCAACACTTTTGTGGCCCAAATCGTCTAGCTTGCTACAAAGTGCTTAAGGCGCAATATCGATCTAGCCCAATGTCTTTAGCTTACTACAAAGTGTATGAGGCGCAACACCGATCTAGCCTAATGTCTCTAGCACCTGCTACAAAGTGCATGATCGTCAAACGCATCATGATGGTCATTCTTGCACTGCTACAAAGTGCATGAGGCGCACATTGTTCTTTCTCAATTCTCAACACCTTGGCCCAATCGTCTAGCCTGCTACAAAGTGCATGAGGTGCAACATTGATCTAGCCCAATGTCTCTAGCTTGCTATAAAGTGCATGAGGCACAATACTAATCTCCTTAGGAACTAGAGCCCGTGTAAAACGATCAGGTTGGTCGTCTTCCGGGCGTACTAGGCATCGTCCCGCATAAAACGATCGGGATGGTCGTTTCTGCTTTGCTACAAAGTGCATGAGGCGCAACAACGTTTTTCTCAATTCTCAACACCCGTGGGCCGGTCGTCTAACACACTCTACAAAGTACATGAGGCGCAACACCGATCTAGCCCAATGTCTCTAGCCTGCTACAAAGTGTATGAGGCGCAACACCGATCTAGCCCAATGTCTCTAGCCTGCTACAAAATGCATGATGCATCAAACGCATCGGGATGGTCGATTTCTCGCTTGCTACAAAGTGTGTATGAGGCGCAACTGCTTTTTTCTCAATTCTCAACACTTATTGGCCCATTGCATCTAGCCTCGCTACAAAGTGCATGAGGCGCAACACCAATCTAGCCCAATATCTCTGGCCTGCTACAAAGTGCATGAGGTACAATACTGATATCCTCGGGAACCCGAGTCCGTGTAAAAGCGCATTAGGTTGGTCGTCTTTTTGGACATCTTGGGCATCGTCCACGTAAAGCGTGTCGGGATGGTCGTTTCTCGCCTGCTACAAAGTGCATGAGGCGCAACACCGATCTAGCCCAATGTCTCTAATGCTACAAAGTGCATAAGGCACACTCTGATTTCCTCATGAGACGAGCCAGCGTAAAAACGCATCAAGTTAGTCGTCTTCCGGATGTCTTGGGCATTGTCTTGCGTAAAAGCGCATCAGGGCCCGGTACACCCAGCGTAACACGCATAAGGCGGTGTGATCACACATGCACACAGCCAGTTATTATCCCGAACCCGTAACACGCATCGGGGCAATTAGGTAATCATATGCTCATATCAGGCACACATTCTCGTACAATCTCATCTCATGCCCTATTCTCGGCATACACAATGCGTGGCCATGCAATATCGTACAATGCAACATGAGCATTCAATTTTAGCAACGGCATTTCAACAAACATGCCAAATCATTGTGCACAAATAGCCAATCAATTGCCTATACTTATTCGCATAACATCGCACTTGGCCAACTAGTACCACGTGGCCTAATACATAATTCACGCACTTGGGCAATAAACATTCACACCAATGGTTGCCAATCGCACACTGCATTGCTTGAACATGCAATTAGGCGGTATGGCATTAAACAATTGAGCACGACAAAGTACCATTCAACCACCGAGTTGCTCAAACGAGGCACCACAAAATTTAACACAATCAAGCACAATTTATACCCAAATCAGCCACTACATGGCCCAACCATTCACACATGGCAATTCACGAACAAACCACACATTAGCCATACAAGGCCCAATTAAACCTCAATGGATAGCCACTACTCGGTCCGAGAGAGAGAAAACCGGGAATATACAAAATCGGGTCCAAATTGGGCTGTTGCACAGTGACCGAAATCCATTTGAAATAAATGGTAAATCAATTCCAAAAATTATGAAATTTGGATATGTTGTACAAAACATCTCAATGAACATTTTTATGAAGAACTCGAAACCCAGTTCTAACCGTAAACACCTTGTTTTGTCACTTGAAATCAGACGAAAATCAACTCGTCCGGTCAGGCCACCTGACCATCAAAATGCATCTCATCCAGTACCCAAATCACTTTGGAAAACCTTGAAATTTTTATATGTTATAGCCACAAATGTCCCCAACAATTTTTGTGAAGGAAGTATTTTGAAAATAGGCCTGAAAAAATTATAAAAATTCGAACAGACCCGAAGGTCGGGTGAACAGTAAATCAGGCAGACCCATTTTGGTCCAAAGATGGACTTCTGAATGGCCTCAAATGATTTCCAAAAATTCCAAAATTAAAGTATGTTATACTTAAAGATGTTGAGAACAATTTTTATGAAGAACATTTTTTTCATATTCGGCCCACAATGATCACAAAAAAACATAACAAAATGTAGATGTATAATAAAATCAATAATCCGAGAATCATTAACTTGCACCATTAAGCAAATTCAGCTCATACAACCTCTAAACCAGGTCTCCACAGCACTTAAAACTAACCCTAAAGCATCACCTTAGGCCCTTAAAATCACCACAACATCAGCCCCCACTAATTAACCCTAAAAACTTGTCCAAAGTGCATATAATCTTAATTAAGGATTAGGATTTCTACTCACTTGGATTGAACAAGGAGAGAAACAGGGCCAAACAGTGGTTGGATTGAACTGGTTCAGCGGTGGCACTCTGGTGTCCTCATGGCGGCGCTTAGCGGTGAGCAGCGGCGGCGGACGGTTGCTCCAACGAGGGCCTCTCACGGCCAAACAAAAAGAAAGAGAGGAAGTGGCGCGGGAAGGGAAGATGATTGGCTGGTGGGGGAGGAAATGGGAGGAGAGAGAGAGAGAAATGGGTCGAAGGGGTTTTTATGGTCAAACAAGAGCGCCACGTGTCGCAATCCCCGGTGTGTTAGACCATTTTGCCCTTTGATCCAATGGCCATTAATTGAGGGGCCTTTTGCTCAATCAATAATTCTGAATTTTGACTCATAATTATCCACAATAATTTCCCAAAAATTGCTAAAATTCGGAACCCAAAAATAGGCCATAAGGGCAAACGGTAATTTTCTGATCCCGGGTCGAAATTCCATTTTTCGACTGTACCAACCCCAAATGTGTGTGGCCAACATAATATAACGTCGGATTTGTAAAAATAACATTTTAAGCTCTCGAAAATCGATTGTAAAGTCTTTACCAAAAAAAAAAAAAAAAAAAAAAAAAAAATCGATTGTAAAGTTTGGTGGAGCAAAATAGTAATTTTTCATTCCGGGCGAAATTCTAGTTTTCAACCGTAACTACTCTAGATATGCGTGGCCACCCTAAAATGGCATCGACCTCGAAAAATAATCTCATACGGCCTCGAAAATCGACGTCGGAGTCCAAAGGGGTAAAATCGTAATTTTTCCAATTTCGGTTGAAATTCCAATTTTCAGCTGGACTAGCCCCAAATATATGTAGCCCTACCAAAACGACATTGGCCTTGCGAAATAGTTGCAAACTCCCATAGAATTTCGATATGAAGTTCGGGTCTAATTTGGCAATCAAAATTGCTCAATTCAGAATTTTAGAGCCTCTTCTTGACGTGTGGTTGTTTAGGGGTTATCGTATCAACCTAGGGTTACTCGAGTCATGAGGTCTCGATTGCTGAGATAGCGCAAGGAATTATTGGTTATTCGGGGGTCACGATCGTTCGGTTCAAGTTCGGGATTTATTTGCCACACGCACTCTCGGTCGAGCAGAATCACCCGCGATCTGATTGTACGTCGTTGGCCAAACCAGATTCGTCACTTTCCTAGAATTGGTCCATACTGGCCCAAAATACTTCCCTACCGTTTCTCGAAATCGGGCGCCTAATTCGCGATCGGGTCCCCGTTCCACGTATCGTTTTCCTAGTTAGCCTTTCTCATTAGTCAAGATATCCTGCGAGGGGCCAGCTCCGGATGAGGCGTACTAAAATCAAATGAGAAATAATATCCACTTAGTTGGATCCCGTAAATGGGTCGAAATTCAGGATGTTACAGGAAGCACTCCTAAAAGGCGAGATTGTAAACAACTTGGGAGAAGACTCGGAAGATATAACTTCCAAGTGAAATATACCTCATTACTATGGGCATTCAAAAATGAAGTAATCGTGCTCGATGGCTAGGGTGATATGGATGAAGAAATCGGTCTTAAGGAGAAAGCCTTGTCTCGGAAGGAAATACTCCAAGATGAAATAGATGAGGATGAAAAGGAAAAAGGAAAAAGTTCGATAGGGTGAAAGGCGTTTCACCCGTAAATCATCCAAGGAAGGCGAAACTATAGACTTACTTGATCAAGATAGCAGTAAATACAATTACCGTGTCAAATATACTCCACCACCTTGGGTATTTAAAATGAAGACATCGTACCTGATGGATGAGGTCTCGATTAGCCAACTAAATCAAGGAAATGAAGATAGAGAAGAGAAAAAGAAGAAAAGATTAAACGAGGTGATAGGCGATTTGTTCGTAAAAGCACGAAAACAAGATGAAGCTGTTGATTTTCTAGGTCAAGATAGTGGCGGTATATTTCTTGTGTCAAATATACACCTCCTCCAGAGGCATTTAAGAAGGAAATGATCACACCTGATAGCTAGAGTGGAATGGATGCCGACGAAGCTAATAGAAGCATGGTATCCATGATTACACCATTTCTGGTCAAGCTTGATGAGGTAGATAGATATCGAGGAAGAGGAAGGTCTTGTCAAACCAATCACCGTCGAACTTCCCGTTAATCAACTAAGGATTGAAGGAGAAGAAACATAACCTGTGATTATCACTCTCCTTCCAAAAGAAAAGTTTGATATTAAGTATATGCCTTGGGATTACTCTCCTAAAGAAGTTGATGCCATAACCCGATCGAGAAGATGCAATGTTCCTAAAGAAGGTGAGCACGAAAAGAAAGGAGTAAATCAAGAAGATGCCAAACAATTGCTTTTTAGTTATGAAGATGAGCTAATTTGAGGTAATTGAACAACTAAGAAAGATGCCCTCACAGATTTCTTTGTTGGATCTTTTCAAGATTTCGGAAAGCCATAAAATGGTGTTTATGAAGCTTCTCAATGAAGTGCACCTACCGGAGATAATTAATGAAGTATAATTGGAAGACTTTGTTGGCACTATTCTTCTGAAAGATCAAATTGCCTTCTCCGATGAAGATTTCCTAATTGACGGGCATTGCCATAACAAGGCTCTATATATTGCCGTCAAATGCCGAGGCAAAGAGGTGTTACATGTGCTGATTAATAATGGTTTCGCACTTAATTTGTGTCCACTAAGCAAACTGCATTACTTTGAAATTAGCAAAGAGCTCATCAAACCATCTAAGGTAACTGTGCGTTTGTTTGATGGAATGAAGACGTTATTGGCGATATCGAGCTCGAGGTAAACATAGGCCATGTGCCTTTCCTAATTGACTTCAAATAGTGGATATTCCGAGAATTCTCAACTTGTTACTTGGAATATCTTGGATTCATATGGCTGGTGTTATTCTTTCGGTCTCCATTAGAAGGCCAGGTTTGTCATTAATGGCAAGATGATCATCGTACACGAGGAGACAGATTTCACCACTTATAAAGAGAGTGCAATACCGTATGTCGAACTCAAGTGAAAGAAGAACCAAGCTATCATTCTTTTGAAATGATCTCAATGGTGCACATCCCTGCTGATTGCATTATAAAATCCCTAGAGTTCTCAACATCATCCATTATGTTTGGAAGGGTGCTATGCCAGTATGGATTTACTCACAAGAATGTCTTAGATCGAAATCCCAAGGAATCAAAAATCTATGACTCTGCTTGCTACAAGAATAAAACACGGAGTAGGTTATATTCCAGATAGCTCTAAAGATCACCATGGAGGCCAAGGCCGAGGTCGAAAGAACCATGAAGGCTATAGAGGCCGAGGTGATCGCATCATTAATCCATCCATATGGAAGGACAAAGCTAAAGAGCATCCCTATTAGCAGATCCACCTCAAGGAAACTTTTCATGGACCATCCAAATTACTTTAAGAAGAAAACTTACATGCAGTGGAAGAATCGGTTCTGCCTGGTTTATTCGAAGAGAATGCCATCAATGTTATCATAACTGTGGCAAAAGATACCTACACAATGGAGTAGGAAGATTCTCTTAAACTTTTTGCTATTAGCCTTTTCCATTGCATTTTGTTGATTACAATTTCAAATTTCTTGTGATTTTATTTGCAATTTTAGTTCAGTTGCAATTTATATTCCTATTGATATAGATATAATCACGATTTTCAATTCAATAAAAGTGGTCAAATGTTTTGTTAAAGACACGTAGAAATAAAATCAAAACTATGATCAACATTATCCTCATTCATGAGGCTTGAGGTTTTAGATTTCTATATTGCTCCTCATTGTGAAAATGATTTTAAGAGCAAGGAAGTCTGATGATATGAGAACTAACTCTGTCTTTATATTCTTTCAAAATAAATTTCAAAATGAATTTCTAAAAGTTTTTCATAGGACCACCGGCATTACTTACTTCGTATGCAATTACTAATCATATTTGTTACATGTCAGGCATGAGCATTCACATATCTATAATAGGTTCATATGTGGCCCAAATCTTTCCAAGGAGATCACTTGTGATATTGAAGAGGATAACAAGGATGAGGAATGGATTCATCATGAAGAATCAAAGCCACTCACATTAGAGAAAACAATCACTATTAATCTAGGCGATAAAGAGAATCCCAAAGAAGTTAAGATTGGAGAAAGTCTTCCCTTAGCGGAAGCAAAAAGAATCACAGATTTGATTAGAGAATATCAAGATATATTCGCATGGTCTTATGCTGACATGCCAGGCCTTGATCCGAGCATAGTTAACATGCTTTGTCAATCGATTCAAGTATTCCACCAAAGAAGCGAAAACTTAGGCGAGCGAAACTAGATTTT
Organism: Syzygium grande; assembly: GCA_024733475.1. Lineage (NCBI taxonomy): Eukaryota > Viridiplantae > Streptophyta > Magnoliopsida > Myrtales > Myrtaceae > Syzygium > Syzygium grande. The sequence continues at coordinate 117,047 of JAMXDD010000032.1, forward strand.
GCAAAGAAAATAGAAGAAGTGATCAAATTGCTCAAAGTCGGTTTCATTGAAGTAGTACCATATTCAGAATGGGTTGTCAACATAGTACCCATAATGAAGAAAGATAGTTAAGTACGGGTGTGCGTTGATTATTGCGACCTAAATAAAGCGAGCCCTAGGAATGATTTTCCACTTCCACATATCGATATATTAGTGGATAGTACTGTTGGGTTCGAAACATTTTCATTCATGGATAGTTTCTCGGGATATAATGAAATCCTCATGAAGAAAGAGGATAAGGCGAAGACATCCTTCATAATACCATGGGGCACATTTTGTTACAAGGTGATGCCTTTCGGTTTTAAAATTGCTAGTGCCACATATCAAAGGGCAATGGTAACTTTGTTTCATGACATGATGCACAAAAAAATCAAGGTATATGCGGACGACGTGATCGCAAAATCCAAACACGGAGAAGATCATGTTAAGGTGCTTCACAAGTTGTTCAAAAGACTCAGAAAATAGAAGTTGCAACTAAACCCTAATAAGTATGTATTTAGGGCAAAATATGGCAAACTGTTAGGATTTATGGTCAAGAGCAGGGGCATCAAAATAGATCCCTCCAAGATCAAGACAATATATGACTTAAAGACTCCTTTTACGATAAAAGAAGTGAGAAGTCAATTGGGGCGATTAAATTACATTGCCCGTTTCATCTATCACTTTTCGAGACTACTAAACCATTTTTCAAATTATTTAAGAGAAATGCCAAAGTTAAGTGGGATGCGAATGTTAACAAGCTTTTGACAAGATCAAAGAATATCTGGTATGCCTACCAAAGGTGCTGGTACCACCAATCCCTAGAGTTCTATTGATCTTATATTTGACGATTCACCGTGAGTCGTTAGGAGCGGTGCTTGTACAAAGAAGACCAAATTATGGTGAAGAACAAGCCATTTTATTACTTGAGCAAGAAGTTCACAACATCATAAATGAATTACCCAAAAGTTCAAAAGACGTGTGTTGCATTGATTTGGGTGTTACACAGACTAAAGCAATACACCTTCCATCATCAAATTTTGCTAGTGACTGAAAATGATCCAATCAAGTACCTTCCTAAGAAATCCTCCTTGGTTGGGAAATTAGCAAAGCGGCAAGTTTTGTTATCTGAATTTGACATCAGAAATTCATAACAAAAATCGGTCAAAGGACAAGCAATAGCAAACATGTTGGCGGAAAATTCACAAAATATCGCCTATCCTGAAGAACAACTTGATGATCATATATTAATATTAGTTAACGATAAATGGACCATGTATTTTGATGGTATAACCAATTTATCTCGATCGGGAACCGGGGCAATATCGATCTCTCTAGAAGGACAACACTATTCGATATTTGCGAAACTGGTATTTGCATGCACCAATAACGTCGCTAAATATGAAGCATGCATTCTTGGCTTGCAATTAGCCCTCTCAATGAAAGTAAAGAGGTTACAAGTATACGGAGATCTATGCTCATCATATTGTAAACAATTGGTGCATGGAAAACTCGAGATGCCAAACTAATTCCTTACCATAGATAATAAGAAGAGATGATAGATAACTTCAAGAAGTAATATTCGATTATCTCCCAAGAGCTCAAAATCATTTTACAAATGCTCTTGCAACTTTATCATCCTTACTACAAGCTGAAAATGGTATAGATATAAAACTATTAAGAATTAATATTTTTGAATAACCAGCTCATTGTATGATGGTCCAGGCAGAGTTTGACAACGAACCATGGTATCATGACATCAAAAGGTATCTTCAATTAGGAGAATTTCCTGAAAAAAGTCAACCAAATGATAGGAAATTTATTAGGAAAATAGCTAATAAATTCTTCCTCAGTGGTCAAACCTTCTATAAGAAATCATTCAATTCAATCCTACTAAGATGTGTGGATGCTACAGAAGTAGAACAGATCATGAAAGAGATTAATGAGGGTGAATACGGACCACACATGAATGGATATCTTGTAGCCCGAAAGATTGTGAGGTTAGAATATTATTGGATGACAATGGAAATAGATTGCATCCAACATGTGAGATGTTGTCATCAATGTCAAGTTTATGGAGACAGAATCAATGCATCGCCAAATGAGCTACATCAAATATCCGAGCCATGGCCATTTTCAATATGGGGCATTGATATGATCGGTCCAATCAACAATAAGGCCTCGAATGGGCATCGATTTATCCTGGTCGCTATTGATTATTTCACTAAATAGATTGCAACAAACTCCTACACGAATGTTGCTGCCAAGAATATTGCAAGATTCATTAAGTGGGACATCATTGCTAAATATGGAGTTCCAAAAGCAATAATTCTTGACAATGGCTCAAATATAAACAATAAGATTGTGAATGATTTACTTGAACACTTTCACATCCGAAATATGAATTGATCTCCATATCATCCATAAATGAATGGAGCAGGTTGAAGCGGCAAATAAGAATATCAAGAAGATATCTTGGCCAAGGCAGCTAAAAATTATCATGATTGGCACGAAAGGTTGCCGTATGCTCTGATGGCATACCGAACTTCAATTCGAACATCAATTGGAATAACCCTATTTTTCTTTGTTTATGGAATGGAAACAGTGCTACTGTTAATACAGAAATTCCTTCATTAAGGATACTATCTCAATTAAAGCTTTCAGAAGCAGTGAGTGGATTCAACAAAGATATGAACAACTCAACATGATCGATGAAAAGAGATTAAAAGCTATATGCTATGGACAAGCCTATCAGAGAAGAGTAGCTAAATCTTTTAGCTAAAAAGTGAAACCAAGGCATTTCAAAACAGAGGATTTAGTAGTGAAGAAAGTCATCTTCAACAATTCAGATCCTCGTGGCAAATTTACTCCGAATTATGAGGGTCCATACATTATCAAGAAAGTTCTTCATAGAAAAGCATTGATTCTTGTAGATATGGCGGGAACTGAATTGACCTATTCGTAAATGTAGATGTTGTCAAGATTTTCTACCCATAAAATCAAGACGAACATTCAAGAAGAGATTTGGGTTAATATGATGAACTTTTAATGAGTAGTGGTAGTGGTAGTGGTAGTGCTGGTGATGGTGTTGCTGCGTCTAAGCCATTAGTTGACAGTCTGGCATTATGGGTGGAGGCATCGAGTGGGATGAAAAGAGGAAAAATATTTGGGATGGGATCCTTGTCAAGGGTATACACAACGCAGGCTGCTGCAACTTCATCCTCCAATGCGATTGTTTCGAGGAGGACACGACATGAGGAGCAAATGACCCAAGAATTGAGCTAACTGAAACATTTACTTGTAGAGAAGGATGAAGAAATAAAAGTGATCAAACAACAAATGCAATTGATCTTGCGACACCTCAACCTCGATCATGATGAGGTTCCTCCTGTACCTCCGACTAATCCAATAGGTGATGGGCACAATGATAAGCGACATGATGATGATGACATTGCTAATGATGATGATGATTTTCTCGATCCTTAGTCCTTGCTAGTTAGAATTTCCATTTTTAAGCACTATGTATTTCATCATCATATCATTATGTATTTAAGCACTAAATTTTGATGTTATTAAGTGCTTCATCATTGTTAAATATAAATTCTAGAAATTAATTTTGCTATTAATTATATTTAAATTCGAAATCATCCCTAAACAAAAAATCGTCGTTGACTTAGGCCGCTAAAGAATAAATAAAAATTCGTTGCTAAATTGTTTCGGAACAATGTTTTGCAAAAGTAAAAATTTTTATGGCAAATTAGCAATGAATTTTGCGCCGGAAAATTAGCGATGGATTTTTGCGATGGAAAATTAGTGACAAATTTTGCGATAAATAAATTTCGTGGTTAATTAGCGATAAATTTTGCGATGAATATTTTTCGCCGCAATTTAGCGACGAAAATTGAAAAAATTTGTCGCTAAATTTGGCGATGCCAAATTGGTGACGAAATTTTTTCGTCATAAATTCATTTAGCGACGAATTTTTCCATTTTTTCATCACAAAATTCATCGCTAAAAATACTTTTTTTGTAGTGAGAATTTTCAACATATATTCAGCCATCTATTCTCGGTCAAGCAAGAGGGATTAAACGTCCAAATACCCATATTCTCAGCTGAAGGTTTGGGTCAAGGAGAGGTAATTTGGGTGTAGTTTTGAGTGCAATAAGAAAAAGGGGAAGCAATTTGAGGAAATAATAAAAGAGAGAAGATGCCCAAAACCTTCGTGGAAGCATTGAGTATGGCGGAGAGAGCCTCGATGCTAAGAGAGTAGCTTCAACTTGAGGACAAGAGGATTTCGGCGTAAGGTGAAAAAAATCAAAACTTATGTTTCCATCTATTGATTAATTCAATGACGTGAGCCTACTAATTGTTGACACCTGAAAATAATTAGAGATATTGACGCTTAGGATAGGTGAATAAAACAACAAGGGATGTCGTCAATTGTACTAAATGGTAGGTGGTAGGTACAGGCAGTCATAGGTGGGAAATTTGAAATTCAGATGGATGGAATAAAAATGTTTAAAGGATTTTCATCGAGGATGTCGATAATGAGGAGAACAAATATCAAGTTAGGAAAGATTCGATGAAAGCCTTTGCTCTAGGAAAGACAGATGTCCAAGTATTTAAGATGCTTTTCATCGATAAAATCAATGAAAAGGATGATAGATGTCAAGTCGAGGAAAAAGATCAACAAAGGTCCCTATTTTTGGAGAGACAGTGTCGATGGAGAAGAGGTTTGATGGCGGTTATCGTCCCAAGAGACAGTGTTAAATGGAGAAAAGGCTCGATGACGGTTATCGTCCCGAGAAAATAGATGTCAAAAGGAGAAGAGGTTTGACAACGGTTATTGTCACGCCTCGAACCCAACTTACCCATTTAGGAACGCAAGCATCCCCTTACCACCCGGTCGATCATAGTGCGGCGTCCCGGGGAGACCTCGTTGACCCAACAACAATTAGAGTATAAAAAACACATGCAAAGCGATTACAAACCCCGACAAATAAAGATGAGCAAGGAAGCCAAACAATTAGAATATCATCAAGTAAAACCTCAATCTAATATATATATATATATATATATATATATATATATATATATATATATATATATATATAAATTGTTTACACAAAGAACGCAGATACATGTACGGTCATATCCACTATGTGTCTAGGTCAAGGTCAAGCTAGCATCGAAGTCAAAAGGCCACTAATCCAAAAAAGTGTGGGGTGAAAAGGGTGAGTAGGTCTACACGTACTAAGGATCACTATAACAAAAAGGGTAAGGATCCCTATCTGCCGACCAACTAGTCTAAGGCTCATAGTTTGGGTCATTTGGAATCGCGGGCTCATCGTGAAGACTCGGTGACTCCTGAAGAGGCTGCGATCCCGGCCTCGCTCATCCCGAACCTAATCACGTCCATGTATGTGGGTCCTCTGATCAGTCCTGACCCTCACGAACTCCCGTGAACAACCTCTCAACTTCAATTTTCCGAACCTCACTAATGTGCGCTGTTTGGGAACACGCCAGGCTTGGTGGCTGTCTCTCAATGGCCTCGAAAGAGGGTCAAATCCCGTGGTCACGATCCTCAAGTTCAGATTGTTGGCCACGAGCATCTTCACCACATCCCACCAGCATCGCTGGGCCTTGGCCATACCATTTCCTATGTCTACATCACATATTCCCTCATATTTTTTTTCAACCTGGCCCCGAGTCATTTACTCAAGTCCCTGGTCACCATTCTCATCATTCCCATGGTTAGTATCCCAATAGTGATCAGCCTACGGCTCGAAATGAGAAATAATATCTATTTTATTAATCCCAGAAATTACCTCAAATCCTCATCCATGGAGAAAAGGCGCCCATGATGATTATCTCAGATGTTAGATGAGAAAAAGGGTCCAACATACCAAACTCGAGGGGCCGGCTGGTCTCACGGTTGGCGGAGGCGTCGGGGTGGAGAAGCATCGACCACCTCGCCATTGGCAATCACTGGCTCCAACTCGCCATCGCCGCTTCATGGAATGTCAAAGGTGCGGATAGGTCGTCGAGGGTCCCGTCCCGCTGCCCCACGACACCATGCGATGTACTCTTGCTTGATGCTCATCCTCACCCACATTAGCGTAGAGAACTGACCTAAACCTCACATGCATCTCGGCCATTTCAGCTGGGAAATGCTCCTCATCTGTAAATATCTGCCTAGGAATCCCAAAAAGTGGAGGCGGCTCGGCATCCTAGGGGTAGGTTCTGAAATGTTCGGTTTTACCACAATCGTGAGACTAGCTCGATAGTGAATCAAATACCTAAACCTAGGCTAGGCTAAAGTGTGTCTCTTAACGGATCAAAATCAAAGCATTCAAGCCAACAAATATAAAACTCAATATGTTTCAACGTGATTCAACCCCTGCCAAGTTAGTGCAATTCAACATATATATATACACCCACATACGTGTACATACAGGCAGGCGTACTTCACACCAGCGTGCTCATATTCTTTAAATGGTTCAAATCACTCAATTACCGCATCCCACGAATGCCTCATGCAGTCACATGCTAACAATTCTCACAATCTCATCACAATCTGCATGATTCACAATTCACATAATACAGCGTTCAGTTCATTCTTAATCTCACGACCCACAATAGGGCCCGACCCGAAGGCCATAACACTTCATGGCCAGCGTATATACACTACGCCCCCGGCCGGTGTCTTCTAGCCTGCTACAAAGTGCCCGAGGCGCAACACCGCTCACCCACGAACCAGACGAGCCTGCTGCCAAAGTGCATGAGGATGGTGGTCTTCCGGTCTAACCGGCATCGTCCTGCTACAAAGTGCATGAGGACGGAACTCATGATGACCCAGAGAGCCACCCGTGAGGCCATTAGGTGATCACACATATCAATTTTATCTTAGCCCAGCTCCACTCTTTTCAGGGCATTTACCGTGATCACACAATGCAATGTCACACCCGCACAATCACACAATGTCATCTCAAATCTCAATCTCGACATACAATGTGCGTGACATGCATTTTCATGTCAATGAATACAAATGCCATAACAATTACCAACATTACAAACAATGGCCATTTCTAGCATTTGTAACACCTAACATGTAAAATTCGGCCATAACCATACTCCAACTTCAAACATAGCCAAACACATTCAAAACACTCCATTTTAGCCTCAAACAATTCAGCCAAGACCCCACTCAAACATATTAGGCATACACTTAGCTTAATATAGCAAATCAAGCCCATTTAGCCCTAAAAACACCATTTCTAGCACAAAAACTCAAGGCTTCCGAATTTGGCTCACCATGGACAGCCATCAAACTCCCACTAGTCAACCATAGTTCCTACCTTAAATCACCCTCAACAACATCATTAATTCAGCCATCAACCATACAATCACTAACAAACACCAAACTAGTTTAATCTCCACTAATCAACCCAATTAACCCAACTAAACACAATTAAGGCTAGACTAAGTTTGGGTATTAAACTCACGTCTGGGTGGACGACTCGCGGAAGAAACAAGTACATCTAACTCGCGGCTCGACGACGGTGGTTCACGGCGGCGCGGGACCTCCTTTGCGCCGCGGGCCCACTACCAAAATCAGCCATGGCTGGTCGTCCACGAGGGAGGAGGAGGCGGCGGCCGAGGACCTAAGGTTCGGGTTGGTTCAGCTCTCCATGGCGGTCCTTTGCTGTGACCAACAACTCCCGGCGAGAGGGGCGAGGAAGGGCGGCGGTGGTGGTAGTCCGGCGAAGAAGGAGAGAAACGGAGGAGAGGGAGATGGCCGATCGTGAGGAGAGAGGGTGGGCGAAAATGGAGGAGAGAGAGAGAAACATGACCAAAAGTGGTCAAAGCTTGGTCAACTCAGCCTTAGTGGAATCCATGTGTCATCATCTAAGCCACACTTGACCAAACTACCCCTTCATCCAATGGTTTAAAATCATTCCATTCAATTATTGAGGGGCATTCTTGTCATTAGTCCCTAACCAACCCCTAACCAACCTAGTTAACCTTAACCAACCTTGGTTAAACCAAAATGATTTTCCAAAATTCGGAATTAAGCTTAATTAACCCAAGGGCAATTCCGTCTTTTTCCATCCCGAACCGAAATTTCATTTTCGCACCAAGGCCCCATATGTATGGCCAACATTTTCGGCGTCAAAATCTTAAAATTAGTCCGTCGAGTCCCCGAAAACCGACACCAAAATCTGGGTTCAATTTCGTGAACAACTCTCTCTCAATTTCAATTTTTACGAAACTCTCACTAACAGCGGTTGTTTGGGAATACGGTGTCGACTTAGGGCTGTCGAGTCTCAATGGTTCCGATCATCGAGGAAAGAGGGTTTATTACTAATCCCGGGGTCACGATCATTTTGGCTCGAGTTCGGGATTGGTTGTACGAGCACGTTTGGTTAGCGCGGAATCACTGCGATCCCAATTGTGCATCGTTGGCCTTGGCCATCACCATTTCCATCACTTTTTCTAAGATCGGCCCCTTGATCTTGAACGAAACGGTATAAGGGATTAATGGGATGAATGTTATTATAACTAATTTCATTGCGTGGTCAACCAATCTCAACTTGTAGCTCGAATTTCATGTAATATCCGGGATTAATAAAATGAATGTTATTTCTCATTTCATGAGGAATGGCTCACCCAGGACTTGGGATTAACCACGTGAATGGCTAACTAGGACATTAGTACGTGGACCGGGGACTTAGTCGCGACTCGGGGAGCCGATTTGAGAAAGAATGAGGGAATATCAGGAACCCGTTGAGGGGCCGATCTTAGGAAAAGTGATGGAAATGGTATGGCCAAGGCCAACGATGCACAATTGGGATCGCGGTGATTACTTTTTAACCAAACGTGCTCGTGGCCAACCAATCGAACTCGAGCCAAATGATCGTGACCCGGGATTAGTAATAAACCCTCTTCCTCTCGATGATCGGAACCATTGAGACCGGACAGCCCTAAGTCGACACGTATGCGTATGCCTAAACAGCCAATTGTTAGTGAGAGTTTCGTAAAAAATTGAAATTGAGAGAGATTTGTTCATGAATTTAATCCAGATTTGGTGTGTCGGATTTGGGGACCCTACGGACTAATTTTAAGATTCGATGCCGAAAATGTTGGCCACACACACGGGATGCATGGGTGCGAAAAATGGAATTTCGGTCGAAGCGGTAAAAAGACGGAATTGCCCTTGGACTATTTAGGCTTAATTCCGAATTTTGGGATTTATTATGGGTTAACTAAGGTTGGTTAGAGTTAACTAGGAGGGTTAAGGTTGGTTAAAGGGCTAAAGTCCATATTGTCCCTCAATAATTGTCTTGGATGAATGTGGGCCATAGGATGAAGGGTATTTTGGGCAAGTGTGCTAAGATGATGACATGTGTCATCCACTAAGGAAATTTTGACCAACTTTTTGACCAAGAATGGATTAAGTCTCTTCTCTCTCCTACGTGAGTTGTATACCTAAACTTAGATTAGGGTTGATTGTGTTTAGCTAGGTGGATTTGTGGAGTTTTAAACTAGATTAGTGTTTGCTAGTGTTGGTAGAACTAATGGCTGAGTTGATGATGTTGATGAGGGTTGAATTGAGGTGGATTTATGGCTGATTAGAGAGTGCATGATGACCGTCCATGATGAGTGAAATTCGGAACCCTTGAGTGGTTGTACTAGAAATGGTGTTTTTGGTGCTAAATGGGCTTATTTTACAAGATTAAGCTATGTTTATGCCTTATATGTCTTAGTGGGGTCTTGGCTGATCATTGGAGGCTTAATTGGAGTGTTTTGTATGTGTTTTGGCCATGTTTAGAGTTAGGGTTTCAAATTTGAATTGCACTTGATAGAATTCAAATGCTAAAATGTGTTCATTGGTTGTGAATGTTTGTAACTGTTGTAGCATTTGTATTCATTGATGTGAAAATGCATGTCACGCACTTGGTATGTCGAGATTGAGATATGAATTGGCATTGTGCGATTGAGTGGTGTGACATTGCATTGTGTGTGATCACGGTACATGCCCTAAAAAAGTGGATTGGGCTAAGATAAAATTTATATGTGTGATCACTTAAGGCCTTCGGGTCGTCGGGGCCACGGGTCGAGTTCCGTCCTCATGCACTTTGTAGCAGGGACGATGCCCGGTTAGACCAGGAAGACGCACCATCCTCATGCACTTTGTAGCAGGCCTCGTTTCGTAGGTGAGCGTGTTGCGCCTCAGGCACTTTGTAGCAGGCTAGAAGACACCGGGCCGGGGGCGTATTATATACGCTGGCCCATGAAGTGTTGTGGCCTTCGGTCGGGCCCTATTGTGGGTCGTGAGATTAAGAATGAACTGAACGCTGCATTGTGCGAATTGTGAATCATGCAGGATTGTGGTGAGATTGTGAGAATTGTTAGCATATGACTGCATGAGGCATTCGTGTGGAATGCGATGATTGAGTGGCTTGAACCATTTAAAGAAGATGAGCACGCGTGTGTGAAGTACGCCTGCCCGTATGTGCACGTATGTGGGTGTACATATATATATGTTGAATTGCACTAACTTGCAGGGGTTGAATCACGTTGAATCACATTTTGAGATTTATGTTGTATGGCTTGAATGTCTGATTTTGTTCCATAAGAGACACACTCTAGCCCTAGCCTAGGTTTAGGTATCCGATTCAATCGAGCTTAGTCTCACGGTTGTGGTAAACCGAACATTGCAGCCTACCCCTAGGATGCGACGACCTCCACTTTTTGGGATTCCCAGCATATTGCAGTCCGAGGAGCCGGGTTCAGCTGGGAATGACGAGATGCACGTGAGGTTTAGGCCGTTTTGTATGTTAACACGGGTGAGGATGAGCATAAGAAGCAAGAGTATATAGTATGGTGCGTCAGGTGTATAGCGGACGGGACCCTCGATCGACCTATATCCGTGCCTTTGACATCCCAAGAGACGTTGATGGTGAGTTAGGCGCTTGATTGCCGGCGGGAGGTGGTCGATGCTCCTCCACCGACGCATGGAATTACCGAGGCCTCCGAATGTCGTCCCGAGTTTGGTATGATGATCCGAGTAGGAGCCTATGGTTGAGGATGAGGGCGACCCAGGGAGGCAATGGAGCAGGGATGGGGGGATGGTGAGGTCGATGAGGAGGTGAGGCGGAGGCGACATAGATATAGATGCCGTGGAGGATGGACCCCAATGGACGGGGGCGTAGACCGGAGGACGATTTTGACTCGAGGCCGAGGCCGACGAGGCTTTAGATTCCAAGGGACCGGGAGATCAGAAGGTCGCTGATCGGGAGGACCCCGACATGATCCGTGGATGAGCCAGGAGCACATTTTGGATTAGCCTTTGGCTTGATGCTAGGAGTCCGACCGAGTCTTCGACGAGCCATGATGATTCCAAATATATATATATATGAGAATCAGGTTAGACTAGTTGTTTTGACTATAGTGGATCCCTCATCTTTATTTGTTGTTATAGTGATCCTTAGTGTGACCTATACTCACCCAAACACGACACATTTTGGATTAGTGGCCTTTTGGCTTGATGCTAGTTTGACCCGACCTAGACCTATAGGGGATAGTCAGTACATGTATCTATGTTCTTTATGTAAACAGTTTGTATATATATATATATGAGAATGAGGTTTTTCCTGGTGATATTATGATTGTATGTGGCTTCCTTGTTCATCTTTATTTGTCGTGGTTTGTATTATGCTTCCGCATGTGTTTTTTATACCGATTGATGTTGGGTCTTTGGGGAGGTCTCCGGGACGCCGTGTTAACTATGATCGAACCGATTTGGGAGGGATATTGTTAAGGGGATGCTCAAGGCCAACGATGCACAATTGGGAAGTTGGGATTCGGGCGTGCTCGTGGTCAGCCAACCAACTCGAACTCGAACCAAATGATCGTGACCCCGGATTAGTAATAAACCCTCTTCCTCTCGATGATCGGAACCATTGAGACTCGGACAGCCCTAAGTCGATACGCGTATGCCTAAACAGCCGCCTGTTAGTGAGAGTTTCGAAAAAAATTGAAATTGAGAGAGAGTTGTTCACAGAATTGAGCCCAGACTTTGACGTCGGATTTCGGGGACCCGACGGACTAATTTTAAGATTCCGATGCCGAAAATGTTGGCCACACACACGTGGGACGCATGGGTGCGAAAAATGGAATTTCGGTTCGGAACGGCAAAAAGACGGAATTGCCCTTGGACTATTTAGGCTTAATTCCGAATTTTGGGATTTATTATGGGTTAACTAAGGTTGGTTAGAGTTAACTAGGAGGGTTAAGGTTGGGTTAAGGGCTAAAGTCCATATTGCCCCTCAATAATTGTCTTGGATGAATGTGGGCCATAGGATGAAGGGTATTTTGGGCAAGTGTGCTAAGATGATGACATGTGTCATCCACTAAGGAAATTTTGACCAACTTTTTGACCAAGAATGGATTAAGTCTCTTCTCTCTCCTCTTCTCACGATCACTCTCCCCCTCTCACATTCGGCCAACACCCCCTCTCCATTTCCTCTCTTCTTCGTTCCTCTCTCCTCTCATCACCGAACCAGCCCCTCATCGTTACCTTCATCAGCCGCTCGCCGGAGTGAAGGACGCGGCCAAGGACCGCCTTGGAGGACCGGCCAAGCCCCAAAGCCGTCGCCTCCCCCTCTCTCCCCTTGGACGCCCAAACCAGCCGCCAAGCCGCCGTGGGCCGTGAGAGCCAAACCACCGCCGTGAGCCCGTCGAGTCGAGAGTAGATGATCATAATCTTTCCCGAGTGGTGCACCATAACGTGAGTTTTATATCTAAACTTAAGTTAGGGCTTAATTGTGTTAGTAGGTTCATTAGATGAAATTTGGGGATTTTAAGTTAGTTTAGTGAATTAATTGTGGGTGTGTAATTATGGTTGAGTTAATGATGTTGTTGAGGGTGATTTAAGGCAAGAAGTGTGGCTGATTATTGTGGGTGTGATGGCTGTCCTTGGTGAGCCAATTCGGAGGCCTTGAGGTTTAGCATTAAAAATGGTGATTTTGGACCCAATTAGGCTTGATTTGCTTAATTAAGCTAAGTATATGCCATATATGTTTAAGTAGGGTCTTGGCTGAGTTTATTGAGGCTAAACGGAGTGTTTTGAATGTGTTTTGTACATGTTTGAAATTGGGGTTTTGGTTTGGCCGAGTTGTATGTTATAGGATACAAATGCTAGATTATGCCCATTGTTGGTAATTGTTGGTAATCGTTATAGCAATTGTATTCATTGATGTGAAAATGCATGTCACGCACATTGTATGTCGGGACCGAGAATTGAAATGACATCATGTGATTGTGCGAGTGTGGCATGACATTGTGTGATCACAGTAATGCCATACGAAATGAGTAGTTTGGGCTAAGATAAAACTGATGTGTGTGATCACTTAAGGCCTTCGGGTCGTGGCCTACGGGTCGAGTTCCGTCCTCATGCACTTTGTAGCAGGACGATGCCCGGTTAGACCGGAAGACGACCATCCTCATGCACTTTGTAGCAGGCTCTGGTTCGTAGGTGAGCGGTGTTGCGCCTCAGGCACTTTGTAGCAGGCTAGAAGACACCGGGCCGGGGGCGTATTATATACGCTGGCCATGAAGTGTTGTGGCCTTCGGGTCGGGCCCTATTGTGGGTCGTGAGATTAAGAATGAACTAAGCATTGCATTATGTGAATTGCGATTCATGCAGTATTGGGATGAGATTATGAGAATCATTAGCATGTGATTTCATGAGACATTCGTGTGAAATGCAATGATCGAGCGACTTGAACCATTTAAAGAAGATGAGCACGCGTGTGTGAAGTACGCCTGCCCGTATGTGCACGTATGTGGGTGTACATATATATATGTTGAATTGCACTAACTTGCAGGGGTTGAATCACGTTGAATCATATTGAGTTTTTGTGTCGTTGGCTGAAATGCTTGATTTTGATCTGCTAAGAGACACACTTTAGCCTAGCCTAGGTTTAGGTATTTGATTCACTGAGCTAGTCTCACGGTTGTGTAAAACCGAACATTTCAGAGCCTACCCCTAGGATGCAGGACCCGCCTCCACTTTTTGGGATTCCGTAGTGATATTACAATCGGAGGATCATTTCCCAGCTGGGGAATGGCGAGATGCATGTGAGGTTTAGGTCAGTTTTGTATGTTAACACGGGTGAGGATGAGCATAAGAAGCAAGAGCATAGCATGGTGTCGTAGGGCAGCTGACGGGACCCTCGGTCGACCCATCCGTACCTTTGATATTCCAGTAGGCGCTGATGGCGAGTTAGAGCCAGTGATTGCCGATGGCGAGGTGGTCGATGCGCCTCCACCTGACGCTCCGCCAGACGTTGAGGCCCAGCCAGGTCCCGGAGTTTGGTATGAGGATCCAGAGCCGGAGCTTATGGATGAGGAGGAGGACGACCCCGAGCCAGAGGCGATGGAGCAGGACGATGGGGATGGTGAGGTCGATGAGGTAGGCGAAGACATAGATATAGATGCCGTGGAGGATGCAGCTGAGGATGTAGACCTGGAGGATGATTTTTGACTGGCGCCGAGGTCGTGACGCCTCTTAGCCGACTCATGGGGGGAGATCGTGGAGGATCAGCTGATCAGAGGACCCCGGCATGGACGTGGATGAGCCAGAGCCAGATCGCAGCTCTTCAGGGGAGTCAGCTGAGTCTTCAGACGAGCCCGATGATTCCAGCGACTCAGACTATCAGCCGTAGACTAGTCGGTTGACTATAGGGATCCCTACCTTTTTGTTATAGTGATCCTTAGTACTGACCTACTCACCCGGCCACCGACACATTTTGGATTAGTGGCCTTTTGGCTTGATGCTAGTTTGACCCTGACCTAGACCTATAGGGGATAGCTGTACATGTATCTATGTTCTTTATGTAAACAGTTTGTATATATATATATATGAGAATGAGGTTTTTCCTGGTGATGACTTGCGTATGTGGCTTCCTTGCTCATCTTTATTTGTCAGGGTTTGTATTATGCTTCCGCATGTGTTTTTATACTCTGATTGATGTTGGGTCGGCGAGGTCTCCTGGGGACGTCGCACTATGATCGACCGGAGTGTTAAGGGGATGCTCGCGTTCCGATGGGTAAGTTGGGTTCGGGCGTGACAACATCGAAAATTCGGGCTGTTACAACCTTCCCCTTATAAAAATTTCGCCCTCGAAATTTACGCTCCATCCTGCCTAATCAAACAATCGGGGGTGTTGACGCCGCATGGCCTCTTCACTTTCCCAAGTAGCGCCCTATGCCCGTGGTGCTCCCATACAACCTTCACCATCGAATAGTCTTATTCCCGAGCACTCGATCTCTTGGGTCCTCAATCCTCGACGGGTCTCCACGCACGACACTTTTGTCGCCCACGCTCATCTCTCGCACTTTAGAACGTGGGTCGGATCTGGTTCATACTTTCTCAACATCGACACGTGAAATACATTATGCACCGTGACAAGTTAGGTGGCAAAGCAAGACGATAGGCCAAATCACCAATCTTCTCCAATATCTCAAATGGCCCAACGTGCACGGGACTGAGTTTTCCCTTTTTACCAAACGGGACAATCCTTTCATCGGCGATACCTTCAAGAATACATGGTCTCCACTTGAAATTCTAAGGGTTTGTCTTCTCCGGTCGGCATAACTTTTTTCGACGGCCTGCTACTTCTCTCATCATCCTCGATAATCTCAATGGCCTCAACTATTGCATTTGTACTAACTCTGGCCCGTATCAAGGCCACCAACCTCATCCCAACATAATGGCATTATTACGTGACGTTCTACCACAATGCCTCAAATGGCGCTGAATCCTAACTGGTAGCTGTCAAGTATTGTAGGCAAACTCCACTAAATGCAATCGTTCTTCCCATTTGCCCCGAAAATCTATAACACAAGCTCTCAAAGATATCCTCCAGTCCGAATTGTTCTCTCCGATTTGGCCATCCGTCTGCATGGATGATAAGCCGTCTTTAATTGCAACTTTGTTCCTAAGGCCACTTGCGGACTTTTCCAAAAATTGGTCGTAAATCTCGGATCGCGATCTGACGTAATGGTCACCGGTACTCCATGCAATCGCACTATCTACTGTACATACAACTCGGCATACTTTTTCAATTCAAGGTCCTTTCGCCTTTGCCAGAAATGCGCTGACTTTGGTCAGGGCGATCCACTATCACCCATATAGAGTCGTTTCCCTCTCGGCTTCTTGGCAATCCGTTCACGAAATCCATGGTGATATGCTCCCATTTCCCTCTGGGATTTCTAATGGCCTCAACATTCCACCGGGCTTGCGGTGTTGTGCCTTCACTTGTTGGCACGTCAAACACTTAGTCACGTGTCTCGCCACAGCCTTCATTCCATTCCACCAATAATGTTGTCTTAAGTTCGTACATCTTGCATTACTACGGGTGAATCCAGATCGACCGATGAGCTTCACTCAAGATTTCCTCCTTCAGACCTTCATTGTCTGGTACACACAATCTTCCTCTAAACTTTAAAGTTCTATCCTCGCTCATCTGGAATTCCGGCCTTCTTTTAGAAACACCCAATCCAATGATCTTCTGGATTTCTTGGTCCGTAGACTGGAGTTCCTTAATCCTTGCCTGGATCTCTGGTTCAATCCTCAAGGTTGCCATCAAACTGGACATCTCGCTCACTTCGAACTTAAACTCTGAATCTCTGAGCCGTTCCAACAATGTCCATTCTCGCACCATCATATGTGCCACACTAGACTTGCGACTTAAAGCATCTGCTACTCTATTGGCCTTACCCGGATGATACAGGATGTCGCAATCATAGTCTTTCAGTAGTTCCATCCACCTTCTCTGCCTCATGTTTAGCTCTTTTTGCGAAAATAGGTACTTGAGGCTCTGATGGTCCATATAGATTTGAAACTTTTCTCCACAAAGATAATGCCTCCGGATCTTAAAGGCAAATACTATCGCAGACCAACTCTAAATCGTAAAGGCCGGATAATTCATCTCATGAGGTCTCAAGCGCCTCGATGCACGCCACCACTTTCCCATGCTGCATCAACACACAACCTAGCCCTCTCAATGAAGCATCATCTGACACCTCGAATCCTCCCGATCCGGATGGAATAGTCAACTTTGGAGTGAGTCGTGAAGTCCGTGTTTCAACTCCTGAAAACTTTTCTCACACTTGTCATCCCATTCGAACTTGGACTCTTTCTTTAACAATCTGGTCATGGGCATGGCTATGGATGAGAATCCTTCTACAAACCGTCTGTAATAACCGGCCAGCCCAAGGAAACTTCTCCGATCGGGTCAATCGAGGTTGGTCTCGCCATTTAGTCACGGCCTCTATCTTGGTTGGGTCCATCGATATCCCTCTCCCGACACTATGTGTCCAAGGAAAGCTACTCGATTGAGCCAAAATTCACACTTGCTGAACTTGGCGTAGAGTGCATACTCTCTTAACGTCCGTAGCACCTCAGTCAAGTGCACCTCATGCTCTTCAGGACTCTTAGAATATACCAATATGTCGCCGATGAAGACAATCAATGATCGATCCAAAATTTCTTAAACACTGCTCACATTAGATCCATGAAAGTCTGCAGGAGCATTCGTCACCCAAAGGGCATAAATCAGAAACTCATAAGGCCCATACTCGTCCCCAAGGCCGTCTTATGTACATCCTCCTTCTTGATTCTCAACCGGTGATATCCTCGTCCGTAGGTCAATCTTGAGAATACCGATGCTCCCCGCAACCGATCAAACAAGTCGTCGATCCTAGGCAAAGGGGTACTTATTCTCATCACACCGGTTTAGCCTCGTAGTCGATACACAATCTCGGGGTTCCGCCTTTTTTTTCACAAACAGCACAAAGCGCCCTACGGAGACGCTGGGGGACAAATGAAACCCTTGTCCAATAACTCCTGCATCCGGACTTTCAATTCCTTTAACTCGGCAATGACATCCGATATGGGGCTTTTGAGATCGGCTCTGCACCCCGGGCTAGCTCAATTACAAACTCAACTTCCCGCCTGTGGTAGCTGGCAATTCGGGAATACTCTCGAAAGTTGCATACTACCGGGATATCTTCTAATCAAGCTCGCACAATGGGATCCACCACATTGACCAGATATCCTTCACATCCTTCGCTCAACAACTCATTCACTTCAAATGAAGAGATCCAAGGAATCGAGGTTCCTCCCGACTTCCTTGAAATTCAAACCTAGGTTGTCCAATTGGATTGAATGGATCGCTTTACTATCACAATCCACTATGCCTTTTCCTCACCGCACTAACCACCCATTCCAAAATAACATCAAAATCGAACATGGCCAACATCGCCAAGTCGATACGGCCTTCCACACCACCAATCACTATCTTACATGCAGGCCATCCAAAGGAAACTATCATCCTATCATTCAACGGAGTAGATACACATAACACGCCTCAAGCAAAATAGGCTCAAACCCAACCAATCTAATAAACTGCTCGACACAAAAGAATGGGTTGCCCCGGATCAAACAAAGCATAGGCTGCATGGTCTCCCAAAGAAATCGTACCTGCGGACAACCACCCCGGCGCTTTCTCCTCCCCTTCTCTCTCTCCTTACACCCTTCCTCTCCCTTGGTCGTCCGGGGTTAAGCCCCAATGTGGCTGATTCCCAGCCCTAGGCGGGCCGTGGGTCTGACTAGGATCCATTTGGGAGAGCCGGACCGACCCAAGCCCTGGTGGTCAAAACTCCTCCCCGAAACATGCTCGACCCTACCGGACCGCCGGGCCGTGAGGTGTTTCTCCCTCGCGGGGATGGCCGTGAGCCGTCGTCTATTCCGAGTTGGATGTACTTGTTTTCCCCAAATCTCCCCCGATTGAGTTTTATACCATAAACTTAGTTTAGCTTAATTGTCTTGGTTGATCTCTTTCTATGATTTGTGGAGTTTTAAGCTAGTACATCGTTTTGTTGTAGTCTTTAAGGTTATGAGATGAATCTGGCTGGTTGAGGGTTGGTTTGAATCCATCTATGAAACCTCCTAGCCTTGTCTTCGGTTGTCCACCAATGTGAGCCAAATTCGCAAGCCCAATCTGGTTGTGCTTGCTAGAAATGGTGATTTGAGGACTAAATAGGCTTGATTTGCAAGATTAAACTAAGTATATGTCTATTATGTTTGAGTGGGGTCTTGGCTGAGTTAATTGAGGCTAAATGGAGTGTTTTGAATGTGTTTTGGCCATGTTTGAAGTTGGGGTTTTGGTTTGGCTGAATTGCATGTATTATTAGGATACAAATGCTAGAATATGTCCGTTGTTTGTAAATGTTGGTAATTGTTATGGCATTTGTATTCATTGGTATGAAAATGCGTGTCACGACATTGTATGTCGAGATTGAGATTTGAGATGCATTGTGTGATTGTGCGTGGTGTGACATTGCATTGTGTGATCACGGTAAACCCTTAAATGAGTGGATTGGGCTAAGATAAAATTGATATGTGTGATCACTTAAGGCCTTGGTCGGGACCTCGGGTCGAGTTCCGTCCTCATGCACTTTGTAGCGGGGCGATGCCCGGTTAGACCGGGAAGGGACCATCCTCATGCATCTTTGAGTGTGGGGGTCTGTAGGTGCCTCTAGGCTCGGCACTTTATAGTTGCTCTAGAAGACACCTCTCCGGGGCTCATCTTGGCTCTCTGAAGTGTTACCACTTCGGTCGGGCCCTATTGTGGATCGTGAGATTAAAATGAACTTAACGTTGCATCATGTGAATTGTGAATCATGCAGTAGGATGAGATAGCCAAACAATCACATGCGATCTGCGTGAGGCATTCGTGGTGGGATGCGTGATTGACTCACCTTGAACCATTTAAAGAATATGAGCACGGGGTTGAATCACTTACACATTCAATCAATCAAACAAACACAATTGAAGAGACACACCTAGCAGGGGAGACACCTAGTTGAAACACATATTGAGTTTTATGTTCCTTATCTTGAATGTTTGATTTTGTATGGATAGGGAGCACACTTTGCTCGAGCCCAGGTTTAGGTATTTGATTCATCGAACCCAGTTTACCCACCGGTAAACGCGAGCATCCCCTTACCACACTTTTTTCGATCATAGTCACGGCGTCCCGGAGACCGCCGACCCAACAACAATCGAGTATAAAAACACATGCGAGGCAGATTACAAACCCCGACAAATAAAGATGAGCAAGGAAGCCACACAAAACAAAACATCACGGGTAAAACCTCATTCTCATATATAAACAAACTGTTTACATAAAACGTAGATACATATACAGTCACATCCACTAAAGGTCTAGGTCGGGGTCAAACTAGCATCATAGTCAAAGGCCACTAATCCAAAAATGTCGGTGGGCGGGTGAGTAGGGTCTGTACTAAGGATCACTATAACAAAAAAGGTAGGGATCCCTATGATTTGACCAACTAGTCTAAGGCTAATAGTCAGGTCCTTGGAATTGTCGGGCTCGTCGTAAGACTCGGTGACTCTCCAAGAGCCGCGATCTGGCTCGGCTCATCCCGTCCATGTCGAGTCCTCATCGATCACCGGACCCTCCCGAACTCCCCCGCAGTACGCAAAGAGGCGTCATCTGATCGGAGGACCCAAAATGGTCCTGATGAGCGAGCCGGATCGCGGCTCCTCATCTATTGAGTCTTACGACGGCCTCATGATTCACCATCCCCAGGACTATGAGCCTTAGACTAGTTGGTCGGGGTGATAGGGATCCCTACCTTTTTGTTATAGTGATCCTTAGTAAAGACCTACTCAAACCACCGACACTTTTTGGATTAGTGGCCTTTTGACTTCGATGCTAACTTGACCTTGACCTAGACACATGGTGGATATGATTGTACATGTATCCATGTTCTTGGGATATATTAGTATATATATATATATGAGAATGAGGTTTTACCCGATGTTATTTTTGATTGTTTGGCTTCGTTGCTCATCTTTATTTTGTCGGGGTTTTGTAATCTAAACCTCATGTGCTTTTTATACGCCGATTGTTGTTGGGTGAGGTCTCCACAGGAATATTTGCCTATGAATCCCAAAGTGTTAAGGGGATCTCGGGCGTTCGGGGGGTAAGTTGGGGGTTCTGAAATGTTCGGTTTACCACAAGTGAGACTAGCTTCATTGAATCAAATACCTAAACTTAGGCTAGGCTAGAGTGTGTCTCTTAACGGAACAAAATCAAACATTCAAGCCAACAAACATAACACTTAATGTATTGCAACGCGAGGTTGCAAGTTAGTGCAATTCAACATATAAATACACCCACATACGTGTACATAAAAGGCGTACTTCACACCGCAGCGTGCTCATCTTCCTTAAATGGTTCAAATTACTCGATCATCGCATCCCACACGAATGCCTCATGCGGTCACATGCTCACCATTATCAAGATCTCATCACAATACTACATGATTCACAATGCACATAATGCAAAGTTCAGTTCATTTTAATCTCACGACCCACAATAGGGCTGACCAAGGCCACAACACTTCATGGCCAGCGATATTCTACGCCCCGGTGTCTTCTAGCCTGCTACAAAGTGCCCGAGGCGCAACACCGCTCACCTACGAACGAAGAGGCCTGCTACAAAGTGCATGAGGATGGTCGTCTTTTTCTAACCGGGCATCGTCCCTGCTACAAAGTGCATGAGGAAGGAACTCGACCCGTGAGGCCACGACCCAAAGGCCTTAAGTGATCACACATATCAATTTTATCTTAGCCCAATCTACTCATTTGGGCGTTTACCGTGATCACACAATGAAATGTCACACCAAGACAATCACATAATGTCATCTCAAATCTCAATCTCGACATGTTGGCGTGACATGCATTTTCATACCCATGAACACTAAGGCCACAACAATTACCAACATTTACAAATAATGGACATATTCTAGCATTTGTATTCAAACATATGCAATTCGGCCAAACCAAAACCTCAACTTCAAACATGTCCAAAACACATTCAAAACACTCCGTTTAACCTCAATAAACTCAGCCAAGGCCCCCTCAAAATATATAAGGCACACACTTAGCTTAATTAAGCAAATCAAGCCTAATTGAATCTAAAATCACCATTTCTAGCACCAAACCTCAAGGCCTCATGAATTGGCTC
Organism: Syzygium grande; assembly: GCA_024733475.1. Taxonomy (NCBI): domain Eukaryota; kingdom Viridiplantae; phylum Streptophyta; class Magnoliopsida; order Myrtales; family Myrtaceae; genus Syzygium; species Syzygium grande. Next base: position 139,195 of record JAMXDD010000032.1, read on the forward strand.
ACCATGGACAGCCATCAAATCCACATTAATCAGCCATAGTTCTTGCCTTAAATCACCCTCAACAACGCCATTAACTCAGCCATAATTACATAACCACAATCAATTCACTAAACTAACTTAAAATCCACAAATTCATCTAATGAATCTACTAAACACAATTAAGCTTAAACTAAGTTTAGGTATAAAACTCACGTTTCGTGCACAACTCGAGGGAAGATGATGATCATCTAACTCACGACCTAATGCAGGGGTGGCCCGATCCTCACGGCCACGGCAACTGATCGGGTCAAAAAGAGAGAGAGGCGACGGCGTGGTTGAACCCGGCTAGGGAACGGGCTGACCAAAGGCGGCTCACGATGGCGCCCCGGCGATCCTTGGCCGTGACCCAAAACCTGGGCGAAATTTACCGAGGAGGGAGTTGGTTTGGGCTGGTTCGGTGAAGATGGAGAGAGACGAAAAGAGAGAGATGAAAGGGAGGAGAGAATGACCGAATGGTGAGGGGGGGTGGTGTGCGTGAGAGGAGGAGAGAGAGACATTGTCACGCCCAACCCAACTTACCCATCGAACGTGAGCATCCCCTTAACACTCCGGTCGATCATAGTGCGACGTCCCTAGGAGACCTCGCCGACCCAACAACAATCAGAGTATAAAAACACATGCGGAAGCAAAATATAACCCTGACAAATAGAGATGAACAAGGAAGCCACCCAATCCAGAATCTCATCAGGTAAAACCTCATTCTCATATATATATACAAACTGTTTACATAAAGAACATAGATACATGTACAGCTATCCACTATAGGTCTAGGTCAGGGTCAAATTAACATCGTAGTCAAAAGGCCACTAATCCAAAAAGTGTCGGTGGCCGGGTGAGTAGGTCTGTACTAAGGATCACTATAACAAAAAGGTAGGGATCCCTATCGTCAACCGACTAGTCTAGGGTGCATAGTCTGGGTCGCTAGAATCATCGGGCTCGCCATAAGACTCAGCTGACTCCTCTGAAGAACTGCGATCAGGCTCTGGCTCATCCACGTCCATGCGGGGTCCTCCCGATCCACCGACCCTCCGATCTCCCCAAAGAGTACGCTAACAGAGCGTCGACCTCGACGCCGAGTCAAAATCGTCCTCCGGTCTACATCCTCACCGCATCCTCTACGGCATCTATATCTATGTCATCCCGCCTACCTCATCGACCTCACCATCCCCATCATCCCGCCCATCGCCTATAAGCCGGGGTCGCCCTCATCCATAAGCTCCCGCTCTAAGCCATCATACCAAACTCCGGACACGGCCGGCCCTCACGGTTGGTGGAGCTCCGTGGAGGAGCATCGACCACCTCTCCATCGGCAATCACTGGCGCCAACTCGCCATCAACGTCTACTGGGATGTCAAAAGTACGAATAGGTCGACTGAGGGTCCCGTCCGCTGCCCTACGACACCATGCTATGTACTCCCGCTTCTGATGCTCATCCTCACCCGTATTAACATAGAGAACTGACCTAAACCTCACATGCATCTCGCCATTTCCAACCGGGAAATGCTCCACCGACCGTAGAATATCTCGCCCCGGAATCCCAAAAGTGGAGGCGGCTTCGGCATCCTAGGGGTAGGTTCGAAATGTTCGGTTTACCACAACCGTGAGACTAGCTCGATTGAATCAAATACCTAAACCTAGGCTAGGCTAAAGTGTGTCTCTTAGCGGACCAAAATCAAACATTCAAGCCAACAACATAAAACTCAACATGTGTCATCGTGATTCAACCCCCGCATGTTAGTATAACTCAACATATATATACACCCACACAAGTGTACATACGGGCAAAGCGTTCTCCACACACGCGTGCTCATCTTCTTTAAATGGCTCAAGTCGCTTCGGTCATCGTGATTTCACACGAATGTCTCATGCAATCACATGCTAATGATTCTCACAATCTCATCCCAATACTGCATGAATCGCAATTCACATAATGCAATGCTCAGTTCATTCTTAATCTCACGACCCACAATAGGGCCCGACCCGAAGGCCACAACACTTCATGGCCAGCGTATATTCTACGCCCCCGGCCCGGTGTCTTCTAGCCTGCTACAAAGTGCCTGAGGCGCAACACCGCTCACCTACGAACCAGAGCCTGCTACAAAGTGCATGAGGATGGTCGTCTTCCGGTCTAACCGGGCATCGTCCTGCTACAAAGTGCATGAGGACGGAACTCGACCCGTGAGGCCACGAATTCAAGGCCTTAAGTGATCACACATATCAATTTTATCTTAGCCAAAGACCACTCTTTTCGGGGCATTTACCGTGATCACTCAATGAAATGTCACACCCGCATACAATGCAATGTCGCACCCGCACATTCACACCATGTCATCCCCTGGGTCTCAATCGCGACACACCATGAGCGTGACATGCATTTTCATATCAATGCACACAAATGCCAAAACAAGTTCCAGCAAAACCACTTCTAGCATTTAATACACCCAACATGTGAAATTCGTCCATAACCAAACCCCAACTTTAAACACACTCAAAACACTCCATTTTAGCCTCAAGTAGCTCAACCAAGACCCCACTAAGCTATATTAGGCATACACTTAGCTTAGTCAAGCAATTCAAGCTTATTTAGCCCTAAAAACACCATTTCTAGCCCAAACACTTAAGGGCTCCGAATTTAACTTATTTTGGACAACCATCAAATCCCATTAATCAGCCATACTTTCACCTTAAACCAATCCTCACCATCACCAATAGATCATCCATTAACCTTACAATCACTAACAATCACCAACTAACTTAATCACTTCCCATTAACCTCAACTAAACACAATTAAGGCTAATCTAGATTTAGGCATTAAACTCACGCCGGGGTGAACGAGTTGTGGAAGGAACAAGTACATCCGACTTGCGGCTCGACGACGGCTCACGACTACCCTCCCATGAGGCTCGCTCCTCACGGCCACGGTGGCTTGGCGGTGATCGGTCACGAGAGAGAGAGGAAGAGGGCGGCGGCTTGGGCTTGACCGGCCCTCCACGGCGGTCCTTGGCCGTGTCCCACACTCCCGCGACCTACTGAGCAAGGTGGCGGCGATGGGGCTGGTTCGTGAAGAAGATGAAGAAGCGGTGGAGAGGAAGTGGAGAGGAGGAGTCGGCGAATGGTGAGGGGGGAAAAGTGAGAGTGGGCGTGAGAAGAAGAGAGAGAGTGAGACTTAATCAATTATTGGTCAAAAAGTTGGTCAAATCCTCCTTAGTGGAGACACATGTCACCATCCTAGCCTATGTGACCACTTTGCCCCTTGATCCCATGGTTAGAATTCATCCTCTTCAATTATTGATGGGCACCTTTGTCTTTAGTCCCTAACCAAACCTCAACCAATCTAGTTAACTCTAACTAACCTTGATTAAACCAAAATAATATCCAAAATTCGGAATTAAGCTTAATAGCCCAAAAAAAACAATTCCGTCAACCCGAACCGAAATTCTATTTTATTCTTTTTTGCACCAAAGGCGTCCCATATATATGTGGGCAACATATTTCAGCGTCAAAATCTTAAAATTAGTCCGTCGGGTCCTCGAAATTCGATATCGAAATCTGGGTTCAATTCCGTGAACAACTCTCTCAATTTCAATTTTTCTGAAACTCTCACTAACAGGGGCTGTTTAGGCATACCGCGTATCGACTTAGGGCTATCCGAGTCTCAATGGTTCCGATCATCGAGAGAAAGAGGGTTTATTACTAATCCCGGGGTCACGATCATTTGGCTCGAGTTCAGGATTGGTTGGCCACGAGCATATTTGGTTAAGCAGAATCACCTGCGATCCCAATTGTGCATCGTTGGCCTTGGCCACACCATTTCCATCACTTTTCCTAAGATCGGCCCCTCACTGGTTCACAATATTCCCTCACTCTCTCTCAAATCGACTCCCGAGTCGCGACTAAGTCCCTAGTCCACGTACTAGTGTCCTAGTTAGCCATTCCTCATGGTTAGTATCCCAAGAGTGATCAGCTCTGGGTGAGTCGTACTCAAATGAAATGAGAAGTAACATTCATTTTATTAATCCCGGATATTACATCGAAATTAACATTACAGACATACTCCATTATTAGTCAAAAGTTGGTCAATTCCCCACTAGTGGAATCCATGTGTCAAGCCCTAAGCCCATTAGACCAATCTACCCCTTCATCAAATGGCCCACATTCATTCAAAGCAATTATTGAGGGGCATTTTAGTCTTTAGCCCCTAACCAAACCTTAACCCTCCTAGTTAACTCTAACCCACCTTAGTTAAACCAAAATAAATTCCAAAATTCGGAATTAAGCTTAAATAGTCCAAGGAAATTCCGTCCTTTTTCCTTTTCGAACCGAAATTCCATTTTTCGCACCCATCGTCCCATATGTATGTGGCCAACATTTTTCAAGGCCAAAATCTTAAAATTAGTCCATCGGGTCCCCGAAACCGACACGAAACTGGGTTCAATTTCGTGAACAACTTTCTCTCAATTTCAATTTTTCGAAACTCTCACTAACAAAGCGGCTGTTTAGGCATACGCCAGATCGACTTAGGGCTGTCCGAGTCTCAATGGTTCGATCATCGAGAGAAAGAGGGTTTATTACTAATCCCCGGTCACGATCATTTGGCTCGAGTTGTGGATTGGTTGGCTACGAGCATATTTGGTTAAGCGAGTAATCACTGCGATCCCAATTGTGCATCGTTGGCCTTGGCCACACCATTTCCATCACTTTTCCTAAGATCGGCCCCTCCTTTGGTTCATAATATTCCTTCACTCTCTCTCAAATCGACTCCCGAGTCATGACTAAGTCCCTAGTCCACGTACTAGTGTCCTAGTTAGCCATTCCTCATGGTTAGTATCCCAAGAGTGATCACCCTGGTAGTCGATACTCAAATGAAATGAGAAATAACATTCATTTTATTAATCCCAGATATTACATCGAAATTGGGGCTGTTACGGACATACTCCATTATTAGTCAAAAGTTGGTCAATTCCCCACTAGTGGAATCCATGTGTCAAGCCCTAAGCCCATTAGACCAATCTACCCCTTCATCAAATGGCCCACATTCATTCAAAGCAATTATTGAGGGGCATTTTAGTCTTTAGCCCCTAACCAAACCTTAACCCTCCTAGTTAACTCTAACCCACCTTAGTTAAACCAAAATAAATTCCAAAATTCGGAATTAAGCTTAAATAGTCCAAGGGAAATTCCGTCCTTTTTCCTTTTCGAACCGAAATTCCATTTTTCGCACCCATGCGTCCCATATGTATGTGGCCAACATTTTCTGGCGTCAAAATCTTAAAATTAGTCCGTCGGGTCCCCGAAATCCGACACCGAAATCTGGGTTCAATTTCGTGAACAACTTTCTCTCAATTTCAATTTTTCTAAAACTCTCACTAAAGTATTTGTTTAGGCATACGCCAGATCGACTTAGGGCTGTCCGAGTCTCAATGGTTCCGATCATCGAGAGAAAGAGGGTTTATTACTAATCCCGGGGTCACGATCATTTGGCTCGAGTTCAGGATTGGTTGGCCACGAGCATATTTGGTTAAGCAGAATCACCTGCGATCCCAATTGTGCATCGTTGGCCTTGGCCACACCATTTCCATCACTTTTCCTAAGATCGCCCCTCACCGGGTTCATAATATTCCTTCACTCTCTCTCAAATCGACTCCCGAGTCGCGACTAAGTCCCTAGTCCACGTACTAGTGTCCTAGTTAGCCATTCCTCATGGTTAGTATCCCAAGAGTGATCAGCTCTGGGCAAGTCGTACTCAAATGAAATGAGAAGTAACATTCATTTTATTAATCCCGGATATTACATCGAAATTCGATACATTCTGGACATACTCCATTATTAGTCAAAAGTTGGTCAATTCCCCACTAGTGGAATCCATGTGTCAAGCCCTAAACCCATTAGACCAATCTACCCCTTCATCAAATGGCCCACATTCATTCAAAGCAATTATTGAGGGGCATTTTAGTCTTTAGCCCCTAACCAAACCTTAACCCTCCTAGTTAACTCTAACCCACCTTAGTTAAACCAAAATAAATTCCAAAATTCGGAATTAAGCTTAAATAGTCCAAGGAAATTCCGTCCTTTTTTCCTTTTCGAACCGAAATTCCATTTTTCGCACCCATCGTCCCATATGTATGTGGCCAACATTTTTCAAGGCCAAAATCTTAAAATTAGTCCATCGGGTCCCGAAACCGACTAACCGAAATCTGGGTTCAATTTCGTGAACAACTTTCTCTCAATTTCAATTTTTCTGAAACTCTCACTAACAGGCGGCTGTTTAGGCATACGCGTATCGACTTAGGGCTGTCCGAGTCTCAATGGTTCCGATCATCGAGAGAAAGAGGGTTTATTACTAATCCCGGGGTCACGATCATTTGGCTCGAGTTCAGGATTGGTTGGCCACGAGCATATTTGGTTAAGCGGAATCACCTGCGATCCCAATTGTGCATCGTTGGCCTTGGCCACACCATTTCCATCACTTTTCCTAAGATCGGCCCTCACCGGGTTCATAATATTCCTTCACTCTCTCTCAAATCGACTCCCGAGTCGCGACTAAGTCCCTAGTCCACGTACTAGTGTCCTAGTTAGCCATTCCTCATGGTTAGTATCCCAAGAGTGATCAGCTCGGGTAGTCGTACTCAAATGAAATGAGAAATAACATTCATTTTATTAATCCCAAAGTAATTACATCGAAATTTGGGCTGTTACAATTTGTGGCTGACGACTATAGAATTTAAAATTTCTAGAATAGTCGTAGGTTGTCGAGGCGGATGGTTCATATAACGTGTTGTTAGGAAGAGATTGGATCCATGGAAATCAGTGTATACCATCAACCTTTCATCAGATGTTAGCTTTCTAGAATGGAAGCAAAGTTGAATATGTTAAAGCTAATAGTAAGGCTCATGTGTCATGGGCACATGCTTTAAGGACTGATCGAGAGTTAAAGAAGATGCCAGATGACAGTTCATGCGTTATTGAACCACCTAGAATTGATTCAAGTAATGTTGCATTTTGCGGTTTGACAAGGGAATGTCTATTGGATTCCCAAAACAGACCTGGCGGGGTGTTTGGACAAGGTTGTTCATGGAGAACCTTACATTATTAGGCGACCTCAATAAGAGGTATATGGCCTATAAGGCCGAAGTAAGTAGTCAAGATCTTGATGACTGCATTATGGAATTTGAAGAATCACCCCTCAGAGAGGACAATAAACTTATCGAAGCTCAAGACCCGCTAATAGAAGTTGACATTGGAGATGCCTAACACCATCGACCAATTTTCATCAGTGCATTGTTAGATGAGGTTACAAAATCTCAATTGATTGAGCTATTACAAAAGCATAGAGATTGCTTTGCATGGGATTATCACGAAATGCCAGGATTATGACGAGATATGGTCGAGCATAGATTGCCAATTAAGAAAAAGTAATGCACCATCCAGCATTGAAATATCCAGAATGGTCCGAACAAAGTGCCTTTCGTGACATTCTGAAATTTTACCCACTTGGGATTTATGAAATGGATGATTTTATGAACGTACTTATAGTTAGATCTTGCCCGGAACTCGATCAATCCCGGGATACTAACCGTTAGGGAAAGGCTAATTGGGGATTTAAATTCGCAAAGCCAAAGAAACTAGATCGTGAATTGACTTTCAACCATAAAATTATTGAGGTGACATTTTGAGCTAATGCAGGTCGATCCAAGGATAGTTAAGGATCAATTCCGCCGCTATCATATTAGTAGATCGTGGGTGGTTCCGCTTGACCACGAGATAAACCGACGAATGACCCTAAACCCATACCAAACGATCGTGCCCACTGGAACTAGCGATCGATCCTTGCGATTGAGTGACAACCGAGGTCGTCACGACCGAGTAAACTTCGAACGTGATTTGATTCAAGATCGGCCACGGGTCAAAAGTACGAATTTCTCCAAAAGCCACCAATTAGTCTAAGATACGCCAAGTTACGTTATTTAAAGTTTATTCATTAATTAGAGACTAAGTTGGGCATTGGAAATTTAGAAAATCACGACAGAACATTTGGACAACGTTGTTATTAGCATGATCAACCTTAAAATTATTCGAATCCTTCATAAAAATCGAATTTCGGCGAGAAATGAAAAATGACCGTTTTACCCATGGAAGTTTGTTAAGGCTAAGTATACATGGGGAAGGGTATTTTGGTAATTTTACCCTCGATTTAGAAATGACAATTTTTGGACAATTTTGCCCTTGGACTTTTTGGGAAATCCCCAAATTACCCTTGGATATTTTGGAAAAGATTCGATCTCGGCCGTTGATCTCAAGATAAAAACGAATCGTGGCAGTCGATTGAAAAGTAGAGAGAGGGGCAAGATGGTCATTTGGCCAAAAGGGGGACAATTATTCAAGTATATTAAGCCATTTTTCTCTCTCTCCTCATTCTTTCCCCTCTCATAGCTCACTCTCTCTCTCCCTCTCGCCGATATCTCTCTCCCGGCCATGACTAGCCGGGCCAAGCAAGCCGCCGCCATCACCGATCGTCGCCGCCTCACCGGACCCCCAGTAGTCGCTGTTTAGTCATCACGTGACCGCCGGCTTACCAGCCTCTCTCTCTTACTTAGACACGCTTTAGGATTTCAAGTAAGTTACAATCTAAACCCTATTTAGGATATCGGGTATTAACGGACTCATTTAGACTCGGTTTAGGGGTTGATTAGGGTGCTAATCGTGGTAGTTGGTGGTTGATTATGGCTGTTAGTGGTTGCTGCATGTTGAATTAGACATCTGGGAATGAGTTTTGTGGTTTGGAGATCCATAGGTGTGAGCTAGAACTTGAATCTTGGTTGTTTAGTTCAAAACTCGAATTTGTGACTACTGTACCCATCCGATTTGCTATTTTTGTAGAGAAATTTTGTGGGCCAAATTTGAAGAAGTTTTCTTCAAAAAGTTGCTCCCAACATCTTGAAGTATAACATATTTTAAATTTGGAATTTTTGGAGTCCATTTGGGTTGCACGAAAACCTATTTTTAGACCGTATTAAAACTGCCCGGAACACTGTTCATCCCGACCTTCTTGTTTTATCGAATTTTTATAAAATTTTGCAAATCTATTTTCAATAAACTTCCTTCACAAAATTTGTTGGCGACTTTCTTTTCTATGACATATAAAAATTTCAAAGCTTTTCAAGGTGATTGGTGTGTTGAAAAAAAAAATGTGTTTTGAGGATAAAACAGTCTGTTAGAGCGAACTGATTTTGATCTAATTTTGAAGGACAAAAAGGTATGGTTACAGATTAAACGGATTTGGTGTTCTTCATAAGAAATGTTTATCAAGATTTTTTTTTATGATATATCCAAAATTTAGAATATTTGGAGTTCGTTTACTGCTTATTTTGATGGGATTTCGATCACTGTGTAAACTGCCCAGATTTACCTTGATTCTATGGATGTTCATTTTTATGAGCGGAATGGTGGGGGTGTCGAGGTTGAATAGTTGCTGCCCTCGTGACTAGAATTGATGCTTGAATGTGTGTTTGTATGTTCTAGGGGCTGAATTGAAATGGTTGAATTGGGTGCATTTGGGTGCATTTAATTAATGTTCGAGTATGTGAACGTGTGAGATTTGAGGCGTGTGATGTGCGTGTGATCACTAAAAAGCCCTAAGGCGTGTTTACTTGGGATACAGATAAAATACAACATGTTGGCATATCGTGTGATCACTAAATCCCCGAGGCATATTTACGGGGAATTGAACTCGGCTTCGAGGTGTGTTTACACAGGTCATGATACGAATGTGGGGCCCGAGGCATGTTACTGGGCCAAGGAAAGAGATGGAAAATGAAATTGGTGCATTAGTGCATTAATGAGTGTGAAATATGGGGTTCGGAATTTTTGTGTACGCGACCCGTGCTTTTGGGCATGAGAATGGCTTGGAATGTGCATGTGGTTTGAAATTCATGTATTTGAGACTAATGTGCAAGTTGAGCCTAAGTAAGTACATTTTTGTGTGTGTGATATGTATGTATTGAATGATTACATGTCCGGACCTGTCTGGAGATACATGGTAGCTTAAGTGGGGTTTAGGCTGTCAACTTATTGAGAGTTGTTTCATGGTTGTGTAACCAAATTATTTCAGAACCCCACCCTGAGCCATGAATCTACCACCGTCACCGCAACGTTTTGGTATCCCAATGCACACCGAGCATTCAGTTGTAGAGTATCCGGTAGACGACAATTTGGCTTGGATCAAACATACGACCGTAGTCTGGGTAGATTTAGGGGTAGAGCCAGAGGAAGAACCATGGGAGGAGCATAAGGAAAATTTGCAGGAAGAGTCTGAATTCGAGGAACGGATTGAGGTGCCATTAGAGTCGGGGGATAAGCATAACCCAATCGAGATCAAGGCAGACTCCGAGTCTTCAGAGGAGCACGTGCCCGAGGAGGATTCTGATTCGGATTCTGGGGAGACCGAATCGGAATGGACGCCATCTACAGGCGTAGGGGTTAGACTAAGGGTAGCCAAGCCTTTTGAAGTGTCCCATTTTTGGAAATAGAATATATCCAAACTACTAACCTTTTTGGAGTTGATGACGTGATCCGTGAAGCCAGTTTTTATGTGTATTATAGGTTGATGAAATTTTGGCAAGTGCTCGAGGTGACCAATGATTGTGTAATGGACGAGAATGGATATTGTATATATATCGAGGTGTAATGTTATGCTTGGTGGTTTGGTGAATTATCTCCCTGTTACCCCATGATTTTATTGTCAAGGTTTATGTTCTTATTTACGCCATGTGCAAAACTCGATGTGATCGTTTAGGGTCGTTGGCGTTTCTTAGGTCGTCACATTAATTCAACCAAAGAGGGATGTTGCAAGCTCGATAGGATTCGGGGCATGACACCTTCCTCTTTAGACGTCATTGATAAAGATGCATGTTTTATTCCTCAATACGGAGTAGCTAGCATTAATGGTGCTAAAGCAAGTGTTTGGAAAACACTTGGCTAGCATTAATAGTAGCAAGCAAGATTGGTCATGTAGTAGTAAGAAATCTTTGGAAATTTTCAGGTGTAGGAGCAAGGAAAACATACTTAGACAACTAGAACAGAAGAAAACAAGTACATTCATTTAGAGGTTATTGGTTCAACACTAATAGAATATGTTTCTAAAAATCTACTATAAGCAAGATGTTCATCAGAATAGAGGGTCTTGACATTGAAGCCATGTCACTTATGGGGGTCCCAATCAGAGGAAAATTGGTAATGGCATACATATCCAAAAAAAGTAATGAGACATAGGGCCCTAGGGGAAAAAGAAACAATTGGTCGAAGGGGACCAAAAACCGATGGCAAAGCACCCAAAAGCCCTAGGTCTGAATCATACGACAAAGATGTTGACTTCTAGAGCGGTATCAATACCAGCTTTTATCTAGGCAAGGCGTAGTAGTTATATCTCCTTTTAGTTTCACATACCAGTGGTAAAAACCCATCTCAAGAGAAGGAAAACCCCAAATCGTGAGTTTTTCGGAAACCAAATAGATATCTACAACGACGACTTCTGAACGAGCAGGAAGTAGTTCTCCTATTTTCCTTGGAAAATAGGGACTTAAGAGAAGTGGGAATCTGGTGATGATTGTGAAAATAAGGACCCAGAATGAGTTGGTTGGAGGATTCATCGATCAAGTGCAATAGTCGAAAGTCATAGTTCGAAGACTCTTAATCATGACGTAGTTGATCAAATTTCTTAATGTATGATTTGGGAGAATATTTGCGGGCCATGAGTGCGGATTGAGTGAAAAATCTAAAGGAAAACAAAGGAGTGGAAAACTGAGAAGAAAACCTAGAATCGAAGAAGAAGATGGAAGGTCAAAAGTTGCAATTTTTACCAGGGGATCGACGGTTCGTTGATTTGCTATCACAAAGATCTACTAGGTCATAAATGCTCGAGATGAGGTGTCGAAAAAGCTTAAGTATTACGAGGCATTAAGAGTAAGATTATTCAGGTTAAAAACAATTTGTTTTAAAAGAATTAAACAAAAGAATTAATTCTTTTAAAAAGGGGGCATATGTTAACAATTGAAAATAATTAGAGATATCGACGCTTAGGATAGGTGAATAAAATGACAAGGGATGACGTCAATTGTACTAAATGGCAGCTGGTAGGTATAGGCAGTCATAGGCGGGAAATTTGAACTTGAGATGGATGGAATAAAAATGTTGAAAGGATTTTCATCGAGGATATCGACAAGGAGAAGAACAAATGTCAAGCTAGGAAAGATTCGATGAAAGTCTTTGCTCCAAGAAAGACAGATGTCCAAGTACCTAAGGTGCTTTTCATCGATGAAAAGGATGATAGATGTCAAGTCGAGAAAAGATCGACGAAGGTTCCTATTTACGGAGAGACGGTGTCAAATGGAGAAGAGGTTCGATGACGGTTATCGCCCTAAGAGACAAGTGTCAGACGGAGAAAAGGCTCAATGACGGTTATCGTCCCGAGAGACAGATGTCAGACGGAGAAAAGGCTCGATGATGGTTATTGTCCCAAGAAGACAGATGTCAGACAGAGAAAAGTTCGATGTTGATTACCATCCCAAAGGACAGGTATCAAACAAAGAACAGGCTCGATGATCGTTATCATCCCAAGAGACAGATGTCAGACGGAGAGAACGCTCGATAACAGCTTATCCTCCCGAGAGACAGTGTCAAAAAGGGAAAAAGTTTGATGACGGCTATCGCCTTTAGAGAATCAATGGGCTCAATAACGGTTATCATTTCAAAGACTAAAAGGGCTCAAGAGCGGTTATCACTTTATATAAAAGATAAGATCGATAATAGTTAATAAACATGTGTCATTAAATAGACGGTAAGGATGAAATCGACGATGGATATTGGATGTAACGCCAAGAACGGTTATCAAGTCCGTGTTATAAATAGTGTCTGATTATCAACAAAAGGACCCCCACACACATAAACTAAACATATGTTGTCTTTTATCTTTATTTCCAAAGCTTTGTATTTTCAGTTTCCATAGCTATAGTCTTTACTCTCGGGTTTTGTACTTTCGGTTTTCTTAATCTGTAGTTGTTTAGGCCTTTGTAAACCGTGGACGCCACCAAAGAAAAAGGATAGTTTCTTCTGAATATTCTGTGAAAATCAAGTTCTTTATTCATGCCTGGCTTGCTCCTGTCCCCGAATTGGATCTAGAATTCAGTCTCCTTTCATTAAGAGCCAAAGAACGACTTTCGTAAATTATATTTTGTCGTGAGGACATTTTCGACGAAACACTAATGTTCAACTTTGATTTTGTCCAAATATTTGTCATTGAGTGCATTCAAAACACAAACTGAGAACGTAGAGCGACTTGTCTCAAATATGGTTTAATCCGAACCAATTCCTTTGCGTTTTGACTTTGGTTTAATGTCTTCTCATGAACATATTGCAATTGGTGTCGATATGAATGTTTGATGAGATCGTGGTTTGACTACGTTATTATGTTTTTGAAATCTTAGGTTTGCATGTTTGTTTAGATCGATATCATTGCATAATCTTAATCGGGTCACCCAATTTGCATCACGTTTAATTTTCATAAGACAAAAATTTATCACATGCGATTCCATATAGTAATTTGCATAGGGCTACGCTTTTTCCTTCATCATTAGTAAAATTGAACATGAGTAAATGTTGCTAAATCTATATATGTTTTTGCAGTTTTAGCAAGAAAGTGATGTCCAGATTAGTTTTTGCGCAATTTAACTGGTCTACTCCTTGTGTGATCTTAAGGGCGCACTCCGGACTTTAGCTTGTTCCATTGGGAATTTTACATAGAGAGTGCTCTAACAAAGTTTGACCTAAGACCACAAAAGAGGAGTAAACTACTTTAACAAGTCTACTCAACACGTTAATCAAGTCTACTCCTACAGGAAAAACTCCTCTAATTGTAAATATGAACAAGTTACATTCTCCTTTCAAAGTAATGGAAGAGATGAAGAAATTAAAAATACATGCAAAGGATTAAATTTCACACTACATATTTATGATTAAAGCAAAAGATGTGCTATCGAGAGATTAAAATCGCAAATTAGATTAGTCAAATTTAAACTATATTATTGTGAGCATTGTATTGTCATCAAAACAATCGTTAATAACATTATTCTCTCTTCTCTCTATTTTAAGAAGGGTTAATACTGCAAAAACCCTAAATTGGTACGCATGTAATAATTTTACTCCAAACTAATTTTTGACCACCAAAAACTCCAAACTAATACACTTGTGACAAATTGACCATCTATTAGTTTCCGTTAAATTGAATTAATACCACAAAAATCATAAACTAGTACGCTTTTGTGATAAATGTAGGGTAAAAATAAAATTGGTACATCCGTCAATTGTCGCATGTAAATTGAAAATCTTTATATGTGAGCCATAGATTGTTGATTTTCTCATAGTGTAGATTGATGATTGTGATGTCAACTACCGCGTGTAGATTGACAATCTTTATTTGTGAGACACAGTTACGTGTCACCGACGAGGTGAGAATGAGTTAGTCGCAGCGAACCCGAGGCGGTACTAGTACGCGGGTCATCAAGTAGGTGAAAATGAGTTAGTCCCCAGCGAACATATGGCGGTACTACTACGCTGGTCCTTGGCGAGGTGAGAATGAGTTAGTCGCAGTTGAACCCGAGGTAGTACCATTACATAGGTCACCGACGAGTTATATGGAAAGAATGTGATGAGGGCAGAAACGAATGCATGAAATGTAATTAGAATGTGCATGTGATTGAAAATGGTGTCGTAGGACTAACGTGCAAGTTGCACGTTGGAAAGGCCTAGATAAGCAAAATTGTGTGCTTGCTATGTGATGGCTAAGTGTGATTGTGTTTGTGATTGTCTAGAGGCGTAATAGCCTATGTGGGGTTTATGGTGTGTACTTATTGAGATATAATCTCATGGTTTTTTCAACAAACCTCTTTTAGAACCCCGATCTAAGCAATGAATCCCCCACCGCCACTTCCCGAAAGTGTTTTGAGCACCGATGCAATACGACCACATTGTTGTAGAGTACCCATTGACGATAATATAACTTGGATTAAGCATACCATAGTAGTTTGGGTAGACGTTGTTACCCCTTTGGCAGGCCCATACCTATATCGCTTGGTTCTTTCGAGACGAGGTAGATAAGTTTGGCCCCCGTCCATGATTTTGATGTTCCCTTTGATGGAGTTGGAGACTAGAACTCGGCAGCCATACCCCCCTCCCGACGGTGAGATGACGAGCCTAGAGACTAGTTTGGCACAGTCCGATCTTCAAACAAGCGCCACAAGACTTAAGCCGCTTGGGGCCGAGCATGAACCAATACTAAAGAATCCCGGTGGGAACAACCCGATGGACGTGGACCTCGAGGCAATCCTAGAGGAAGAACCAGAAGAAGAACCGAGCGTAACACAAGAGGCCGGAGAAAAATGAACTAGAAGGAGAACCGGAGGATGTACCCGAGTATGAGCCATGGTGCGATCTCGAGTTTGTGTCGAGGACTAGCCTGGACGAGGAGCCACCGAGGAGGAGCGAGTCGAGGTTCCAGCAGAGTTGGATGATATAAATAACCCGATTGAGATCGAGGCCGAGCCGGAGTCCTTAGAGGAGCAAACAATTCGGGGAATTCAGATTCGGATGTGGAAGAATCAGACTAAGTGGACGCCATCAAAAGGGCGTAGGAGTTAGAGTAGGGGTTAGATATAGGCTTTTGAAGAGTACCATTTCTGGAGATAGGATATACTAGGTCGCTAATCCTTTTTGACGCAAAGTGATTTATAGTGTAGAAGTTTGGTGTGTTTATATATATCGTCAATATTATATAAGTTTGAATGGATAATTGATGTATTTATTCTCCCCGCTTGCCACGCTTATTATTGTCCGGTATTTGTGATTTTTGCTGATTGATATGAATCTCGTAAGTCTAATTGGGTCAACCATACCCTTGGATATCCCATTAATCGACCTCAAAAGGGTGTTGCGTGGCTCGATGGGGTTCGGGGTGTGAAATCACGGTTAAGATTTGATATCGAGCAAAGATAGCTTGATCTAAGTTGGTCAAGTCTATAGTGATAAGGAGCGAAAACTTTGGGGTAGTAATCTAGGAGACCTTAGTGAGTATTAGGTGGAATAAGCTACACGTACCTCCGGATTATTTGTTTGATTATTAGGTGAATTGAGTGTTATAACGATTGAAATGCAGCGTGCGGACCGAGGTAAGTGCTGTAACCCTATTGATTGTGGCCTTGTCTTGTGGTGATTGATTTCATCTTGAGTGAATTATTGTGTTAATTCACTACCTAGGACTAGACTAGTATAGCTGGCCTAGGTTTCTAATTCTGAGTGGAATTATAGCGGTGTAGTCGAGTTGTGGAAATTGTGAGGATGAGTTCACGAGGTAGAGAAATTACGGGTCCGTCCAAAATTATGAGCCCAAGCCCGATCTGTAGAAGATCCTTGAATGGAAGCGATCATGAGGACCCTAGAACAGATCGGTAATTTGATAGAACAAGAGATTTAGGAACAAGCTACCACGATTACCCTAAGCCGCCGAGGCCGCCGGTCACTTGTCAATAATAATAATGGGAATCAAGGGTAGGGCAGGTGAATGCTAATAGACAAATGCACCAATTAGTAGAGTAGTTTCTAAAATTAAAGCCTCCTAAACTTGATGGTAGAGGCGATCTTGAGGGTGCATCGCCGTGGATGAAAGAATTGGAAAAGGCTTTTGAAGTATTGGGGTATCTGAGACGAGGAGAAAGTGACATTGGCAGCATATCAATTGCAAGGAAATGCAAACGATTGGTGGAAACCCAATAGACTAATGATATTCAAAAGTCGGGTATGCAGCCGGACTTTAGGCGATATTTGTGGAAACCTTTAATAATAAATATTTCTCCGAGAATGCTCGAACAAAAATTGTATGAGTTTATGAGGTTACGCCGGGGGCAAAGAACGGTGGATCAAGATGAGGCTGAATTTGCTCAATTGTCTAAGTTCGCCCCCAAAGATGGTCGAGGACTCGTTAGATAGGGCTCAAGGTTCCAAGACAACTTGAAATTGAACCTTCAGAATCAAATGATTTCATTGAATTTGAGAGGGTATAACGAGATTTATGATAGGGCTCAAGCGATTGAGCAGGATTTGGCTGACAGGGATCGCTGCTTCGGGTTGAGGTTTGCTCGAGGAGTAGAGACAACCGTCAATTAGGAAAGAGGCCAATGATGGAAATCGACGTTTTGTCGCTCCTACTAGAAGATGTCACCAACCCAATCCTTACCCATCGGAACGCCGGAGCATCCCCTTAACACCTTGGTCGATCATAGTGCGACGTCCCGTGAGACCTCGCCGACCCAACATCAATCGTAGTATAAAACACATGCGGAAGCATAATACAAACCCCGACAAATAAAGATGAGCAAGGAAGCCACATACGCAAGTCATCACCGTGAAAACCTCATTCTCATATATATATATATACAAACTGCTTACATAAAGAACATAGATACATGTACAAACTATCCCTATAGGTCTAGGTCGGTCAAACTAGCATCAAGCCAAAAGGCCACTAATCCAAAAATGTGCTCTTGGTCGGGTGAGTAGGTCAAGACTAAGGATCACTATAACAAAAGGTAGGGATCCCTATAGTCAACCGACTAGTCTACGGGCTGATAGTCCGAGTCACTGGAATCATCGGGCTCGCAGAAGACTCACCGACTCTCAAGAGCCGCGATCCGCTCGCTCATCCACGCCCATGCCGGGTGCTCCCGATCAGCCGATCCTCCCGATCTCCCCAAGAGTCGGGCTAAGAGAGCGCCACCAAAGATCGTAGTCAAAATCATCCTCCAGTTCACATCCTTAGCCGCATCCTCCACGGCATCTATATCTATGTCTTCGCCTACCTCATCGACCTCACCATCCCCATCCCCATCGCTCCATCGCCTGCCCAGGTCGCCCTCATCCTCATCCATACCATCCTCCCGGATCATCATACAAACTCCGGGACCGGCCGGGCCCTCGGTGGTCGTCGGAGCTCCGTGGAGGAGCATCGACCACCTCTCCATCGGCAATCACTTGCTCTAGTTCGCCATCAAAAATCTCTTGGGATGTCAAAGGTACGAATAGGTCGGAGGGTCCCGTCACCGCTGCCCTCGACACCATGCTACGTACTCCGCTCGATGCTCATCCTCACCCGTATTAACATAGAGAATCGCCCTAAACCTCGGGTGCATCTCGCCATTCCATTTGGAAATGCTCCACCGACTGTAATATCCGCACGGAATCCCAAAAAGCGGAGGCGGGTCCTACATCCTAGGGGGTAGGCTCAAAAATGTTCGGTTTTACACAACCGTGAGACCAAATTTCGATGAATCAAATACCTAAACCTAGGCTTAGTTAAAGTGTGTCTCTTATTTAGATCAAAATCAAGCATTTCAGCCATGAGACACAAAACTCAATATGATTCAACGTGATTCAACCCCTGCAAGTTAGTGCAATTCAACATATATATATGTACACCCACATACGTGCACATACGGCGTACTTCACACACGCGTGCTCATCTTCTTTAAATGGTTCAAGTCGGCTTTCGATCATTGCATTTCACGAATGTCTCATGAAATCACATGCTAATGATTCTCATAATCTCATCAATACTGCATGAATCGCAATTCACGTAATGCAATGCTTAGTTCATTCTTAATCTCACGACCCACAATAGGGCCCGACCGAAGGCCACAACACTTCATGGCCAGCGATATAATCGCCCCGGCCTATGTCTTCTTTGCTACAAAATGCACGAGGCGCAACACCGCTCACCCTCGAACCGACGAGCCTATTACAAAGTGCATGAGGATGGTCGTCTTCCCGGTCTAACCGGGCATAAATCCCCTGCTACAAAGTGCATGAGGACGGAACTCGACCCGTAGGCCACGACCCGAAGGCCTTAAGTGATCACACACATCAGTTTTATCTTAGCCCAAACTACTCATTTCAGGGCGTTTACCGTGATCACACAATGTCATGCCACACTCGCACAATCACATGATGTCATTTCAATTCTCGGTCCCGACATACAATGTGCGTGACATGCATTTTCACATCAATGAATACAATTGCTATAACGATTACCAACAATTACCAACAATGGGCATAATCTAGCATTTGTATCCTATAACATACAACTCGGCCAAACCAAAACCCCAATTTCAAACATGTACAAAACACATTCAAAACACTCCGTTTAGCCTCAATAAACTCAGCCAAGACCCTACTTAAACATATATGGCATATACTTAGCTTAATTAAGCAAATCAAGCCTAATTGGGTCCAAAATCACCATTTTTAATGCTAAACCTCAAGGCCTCCGAATTGGCTCACCAAGGACAGCCATCACACCCACAATAATCAGCCACACTTCTTGCCTTAAATCACCCTCAACAACATCATTAACTCAACCATAATTACACACCCACAATTAATTCACTAAACTAACTTAAAATCCCCAAATTTCATCTAATGAACCTACTAACACAATTAAGCCTAACTTAAGTTTAGATATAAAACTCACGTTGCGGTGCACCACTCGGGAAAGATTATGATCATCTACTCTCGACTCGGCCGGCGGCGGCGGCTCACGGCGGTGGTTTGGCTCTCACGGCCCGGGCGGCTTGGCGGCTGGTTTGGGCGTCGAAGGGGGAGAGAGTGGGAGGCGACAGGGTTTGGGGGCTTGGCCGGTCCTCCAAGGCGGTCCTTGGCCGTGTCTCACTCCTCCGTGGCGGCTGATGAAGGCGGCGATGAGGGGCTGGTCGGTGGTGATGAGAGGAGAGGAACGAAGAAGAGAGGAAATGGAGAATGGGGTGTTGGCGAATGTGAGGGAGGGAAGAGGAGTGAGAAGAGACTTAATCCATTCTTGGTCAAAAGTTGGTCAAAATTTCCTTAGTGGATGACACATGTCATCATCTTAGAACACTTGCCCAAAATACCCTTCATCCTATGGCCCACATTCATCCAAGACAATTATTGAGGGGCAATATGGACTTTAGCCCTTAACCCAACCTTAACCCTCCTAGTTAACTCTAACCAACCTTAGTTAACCCATAATAAATCCCAAAATTCGGAATTAAGCCTAAATAGTCCAAGGGCAATTCCGTCTTTTTGCCGTTCGAACCGAAATTCCATTTTTCGCACCCATCGTCCCACGTGTGAGTGGCCAACATTTTCTGGCATCGGAATCTTAAAATTAGTCCGTCGGGTCCCCGAAATCCGACGTCAAAGTCTGGGCTCAATTCTGTGAACAACTCTCTCTCAATTTCAATTTTTTCTGAAACTCTCACTAACAGAATTACTGTTTAGGCATACGCGTATCGACTTAGGGCTGTCCGAGTCTCAATGGTTCCGATCATCGAGAGGAAGAGGGTTTATTACTAATCCCGGGGTCACGATCATTTGGCTCGAGTTCAGGATTGGTTGACCACGAGCACGTTTGGTTAAGCGAGAATCACCCGCGATCCCAATTGTGTATCGTTGGCCTTGGCCATACCATTTCCATCACCTTTCCTAAGATCGGCCCCTCACTTTGGTTCACAATATTCCCTCATTCTCTCTCAAATCGACTCCAAGTCGCGACTAAGTCCCTGGTCCACGTACTAGTGTCCTAGTTAGCCATTCCTCATGGTTAGTATCCCAAGAGTGATCAGCTCTGGGCTAGTCGTACTCAAATGAAATGAGAAACAACATTCATTTTATTAATCCCAGAAATTACATCAAAATTCGGGCTATTCTGAAGACATATAAGGAAACCGCACGTAATCAAAATGGTCCATGTCGGTGTATGGGGAAAGATATGGAAATGGACCTTGTCCAACCAAGGGTAGAGCATGTTTTGGATGTGGTGGATTTGGTCATCACATAAGAATTTGCCCCAATCTCAAGCGAGAATAGATCACTGTGTTGCCACCACCTCGGAATGGGAACCAAACTGGAGCTGCCCGGACAACTAATCAGAATAGGCCTCAAGTGCAGGGCGAGTGTACGCCATGGCCGGAAGAGAAATTGAGAACACGCCATGGGTTATCACAGTGCAGTTTTTCTCTGCGACCATGTTGCATATACTTTATTTAACCCTAGGGCGTCACATTCATTTATATCCGAGCAATTTGTTGAGTTGATTAGTACAGAATCACAATTGTTTGATATTGTGTATGTGTTCGACTCCTTGAATAATAAGATGCTAGTTTTGTTGGGGTGTCCGAATTGTAAGATTTTGATTGGGGAGAGGGAGGAAATGATTGATTTAGCGGTTCTATCCATGTACAATTTTGATGCCATAGTGGGTATGGACCGGCTATCTAAGCAAAGGGTCTGTAATGGATTGCAATAGCAGGGTAATCAATTTAATCCTATTAGACATCCGAAATTTAAATTTGTGGGAAATTGAGAGGAACCCTTGATTCTATGGACTTAAATCGCTAGAAATGACTAAGTTGCTGAATGAATAGTATCGAGGATTTCTAGCGGCCAGTAGTTGATTCGATGGCTGAAGAGCCGAGGTTAGAAGACATAGCTGTGGTGTGCGATCATCCTGATGTTTTCCTCAAGAGTTGCCAGAGGATTATCACCGGAAAGAGAAATAGAATTTGTAATTGAGTTGGCCCTAGAATCGAGCCAATCTCCAAGGTACCTTATAGAATGTCGTTGTTGGAGTTAAAGAAGTTAAAGGTGCAATGCAAGAATTATTAGACAAAGGATTTATTGGTCCAAATGCATCCCCTGTGGGAGCGCTAGTTTTATTTGTGAGGAAGAAAGATGGATCGTTGAGGTTATGTATTAATTATAAGTAGCTAAATCAGGTGACGATCAAAATAAATATCCCTTGCTTTGTGGACTGATAATTTGTTTGATCGATTACAAGGGGTTTTGATATTTTCTAAGATTGATTTGAGAACTGAGTATTATCAATTGAGGATTAGAAAGGAGAATATACGAAGACGGCATTTAGAGCGAGATATGGACATTATGAATTTACCATAATGCCGTTTGGATTGCCGAATGCTCATGCTGCCTTTATGAACTTAATGAATCCAGCGTTTAAGAAATTCTTAGATCAATTTGTGATCGTTTTTTATAGACGATATATTGGTGTATTTGAAGAGCCTAGAGGAGCATGAGTTTCACTTGAGTAAGGTGTTGCAGACTTTGAGAGAGAACGCACTGTATGCTAAGTTTAGCAAGTGCGAGTTCTAGCTCAATCGAGTAGCATTTCTCGGACATGTGATCTCTGGTGAAGGAATCTCATAAATCCAACAAAAATGAGGCGGTAATGAAGTGGCCAAAACCAACAGCGATAATAGAGGTTGGAAGCTTTCGGGTTTGGCAAGATATTATCGACGCTTCTTTGAAAGGTTTTCGGTAATAGAGACACCGTTGACTTAATTGTTGAAAAAGGAAATAAATTTTGAATGGACCGACAAATGTGAAAGGAGTTTTCAGGAATTAAAACATATATTAACAACGGTGCCGATGTTGACTATTCCGTCAAAACCGGGAGATATGAAATTTATAGTGATGCGTCGCTGAAAGGATTGGGGTGTATACTTATGCAAAATGGATAGGCAATGGCCTACAGCGTCAAGACAGTTAAGACCGCATGAGTTGAATTATCCAACGCATGATTTGGAGTTAGCCGCTATAGTAATTGCCCTTAAGATTTGGCGACGTATCTATGTGAAGAGAAATTTTAGATAGATACAGATCATCGAGTCTTAAATAGTTTTTTTCTCAAAAGGAATTAAATATGAGGCAGCATCGGTAGATGGAGTTGTTAAAGGACTACGATTATTATATATTATATCATCTTGGGAAGACCAACCGGGTAGCTAATGCATTAAGTCGAAAATCAAGCATCGCACATTTGATGGTCAAGAAATGGGCATTGTTAGAAAAAGTGAGAGACTTGGAGTTTAGATTCAAGTAAGTCAAGTCTCGAGCTTGCTAGCCACGCTTAAGGATTGAACTGGAAATCCAGGCTAAGATTAAGCGCTTGCGGTCTCTGAGATCAAGAAATCCAAAGGATTCTAGAGATGGATAATACCAAGAGAAAGCCAGGACTTCTAGATTTCCAAAGATGGGATATGAAGTTCCGTGAGCGATTATCGTGCCCGATGAGGTAAAGCTTAAGGGAAGAAATTTTGTCAGAGGCGCATCGTAGTAGTTATAGTATCCACCTAGGTAGTACTAAAATGTATCAGAATTTGAGACAGTACTACTGGTGGAATGGTATGAAGGTAGACATAGCCAGACATGTGGCCAAATGTCTAACGTGCCAGCAAGTGAAGGCACAACATTATAAGCCTGGAGGATTATTGCGACCTTTGAAAATCCCAGAATGGAAATGGGAACATATAACTATGGATTTTGTGATGGGATTACCAAGGAGCCAAAGATGCCATGATACTATTTGGGTGATTGTCGATAGATTGACAAAGTCGGCACACTTTTTGGCTGTGCGAAAGGACTTTGCATTAGATCGATATCTTTGAGTTGTATGTGCAGCAGATAGTTCGTTTGCATAGGGTACCAGTGATTGATTACCTCAGATTGTGATCCTAAATTTATCTCAATTTTTGAAAAAAAATGTGTAGATGGCTTTAGGATCAAAGCTGCTGATTCAATCTGGTTTACCATCCACAAATGAATGGTCGGTCCGAGAGGACGATTCAGACTTTAGAGGATATGCTTAGGGCATGTGTGTTGGATTTTCAAGGTAAGTGGGAAGTACAATTGCCCTTAGCAGAATTTGTATATAATAATAGTTTTCAAGAGAGCATCGGAATGGCACCCTTTGAAGCGCTATGTGGCAGGGCTTGTAGAACGCCCGTGTATTGGGACGAAGTAGGAGAAAGGAGTATTACTTGGCCAGAATTAGTTCAACAATCATTTGAGGCTGTTAAAGTAATCCGTGAAAGGCTAAAACCAGCTCAAAGCTGTCAAAAGAGTTGTAAGAGAGAAGACAAAGACCTTTAGAGTTTCAAGTAGAGGATCACGTATTCCTTAAGGTATCGCCCATGAGAGGACTATCCAGATTCGGTAAGAAAGGAAAGTTGAGTCCGAGGTACGTGGGACCTTTCGAGGTTTTAGAAAGGATCGGAGATTTAGCGTATCGCCTTGCACTTCTACCGAATTTATCGCAAGTGCATAATGTGTTCCATGTATCGATGTTGAGAAAATTTGACCCGGACCCAACTCACGTGCTGAATTATGAGAAGATAGAAGTCGATGATAGGGTGTCCTATGTCAAGAGACCAATAAGAATTGAAGATCGGAAAGAACAGGTTTTAAGGAACAAGACAATCCTCGATGGCAAGGTTGTTTGGAAACACCACGGATAGAAGAAGCGACATGGGAAAGCGAAGAGCAAATGCAACGTTAATACCCCCACTTGTTTGAGTAGTTAGTTAATTTGTAAATTTCGAGAACGAAATTTTTATAAGGGGGGAAGAGTTGTGACATTCTGAAATCTAACCCACTTGGGATTTATGAAATGAGTAGTTTATGGATGTGCTTGTAGTTAGACCTCAGCCGGAATTGATCACTTGGGAATACTAACCGTTAGGGAAATGCTAATTAGGGATTTAAATTGGCGAGACCAAAGAACTCGATCGTGAATCGACCTTCGACCTTGAAAATCGTCGAGGTGACATTTTGAGCCCATCAGAGGCCGATCCAAGGATAGCCAGGATTAGTTTACCATCGTTATATTAGTAAATCGCGAGTGATTCCAATGGACCACAAAAATGAATTGATAAATGACCCTAAACATATACCAAACGATTGTACCCGTCGAATCTAGCGATCGATTCACACGATTAAGTGACCACCGAGGTCGTCATGACCCAAGTAAACATGTACGTGGTATGATTCAATGTCGGTCATGGGCCAAATGCGAATTTCCCCAAAAGCCACCCGTTAGTACGAGATATGCGCAAGTTTCGTTATTTAGAACTCGGTCATTAATTAGAGACCAAATTGGGCATTGAAGATTTAGAAAGTTAGCATGGTTCGTTTGGACGATGTTGTCATTTCGGGGGTAGCCTCAGATTTGCTCGAATTCTTGAGAAAAATTGAATTTCGGTGAGAAATGCAAAATGACTATTTTACCCCTCGAAATTTGTTAAGGCCAATATAATTTGGGAAGAGCATTTTGGTAATTTCGCCCCTAGGTTTAGATTAGTGATTTTTGGACAATTTTGCCCTTGGACTTTTTGAGAAATTCCCAAATTACCCTTGAATATTTTGGAAAAGACTCGATCCGGATCATTGATCTCAAGATAAGATCGAATCTAAGTCGTTGATTAGATTTGTGAGAAAAGGGCAAAATGGTCTTTTGGCCCTTCAATTATTGGCCTTGGACTATTAAAGTCCAAAACTTCTCTCTCCCTCTCCACCTTTACCTTTAGACTCCTCTTTCCCCACCGACCGATCACCCTCCTCATCCCTTATCGCCGTCCGATCGCTATCCGCCACGATCAAACGTTACCACGATCATCAGCCAAAGCATAACCACCCCTCACGCCATCTCTCTCTCTCTCTCTTCTCCTCGTGGCCTTTGAACCGCAGCCAAAGGAAGCCGCCCGCCATTGCTCGGCTTATCGTCGCTGGCCTTCACCGAGCCGCCCTAACTGCTGGCCAATCGCCGCACACACCGACGTTGTCGGGCTCGCCATCCCATTCCCACTCTTGCCGAGCTGGTCTAGAGTTAGGTGTAAGTCGCCTTAAACTCTATTTAGGACTTTGGGTAACGACGAACGAATTAGGGCCAAATTAGATTGTTAGGGTGACAATTTTAGGGGTTAATTAGAGGTGTTTAGTGGTTATATTAGTGGACCGATTTGGGGGCTAACTATGGTGGGTTTATAAAATGAAATTATGATGATTTCGTAGCTAACTTGGTGCTGAGTTAGATGTTGGAAAATAGGAAATGAAATAGCGAACATATGGTCCGATTTGGAGACGATTTGTGCGGTTTGATGTGCCATGATGTGGCTGTGTTATAATACGGTTATGGCTTGAAATATCGTGGAAATGTTGAATTTGTGGCTGTGATTGTGGGCCCGATAGTGGCCATGATTGTTTGTTAGTTTGCGAAATATTTTATTGAAATATGAGTTATTATTATACACACATGGGCTGAGTTGTGTGGATTGCCAAATTGGCCATGTATGGACTTTATCCGAGTATGTGAAATGTGTGGAGTTGGATGCGTGCATGAGCGAATTTAATCAACTAGTAATTGGGCTTGTTGGTGTGAGAATCGAGCAAGTAATTAAATGAAAAAGTGTGTGAAATGTAGGTATGAGGTTATGAAAATCCTTGAGATGGTACCATTACGGGGAAATTGATCCGTCCTGAGGCGGGGCGACTACGCGGACAATGTCCCGGTATTACCCGAGCACGGCCAACCCGAGGCGGTACCACTATGCGGGTTGTGTCGTAGGTGGTGGGTATTAAGCCCGAGGCGGTATCATTATTACGGCCCCGAGGCGATATAATTTGTGAGGGCCCTAAGTATTGTGATGGTTAGCGATGAACCCGAGGTAGTACTACTATGCAGGTCACTAACGAGGTGAGAATGAGTTAGTCGCAGCGAACCCGAGGTGGTGGTACTACTACCCAGTCTCTAGCAAGTCGAGAATGAGTTAGTCGCAGTTGAACCCGAGGTGGTACCATTATTACGCAGTCACCGGTGAGTTGTATGGAAAGAATGTGATGAGGCCAAAACGAATGCATGAAATGTAATTAGAATGTGCATGTGATTGGAAATGGTGTCGTTATGACTAACGTGGTTGGTTGCACAATCGGAAAGGCCTAGGTGGGCAAAATTGTGTCTCGCTATGTGATGGCCGAGTATGATTGTGTTTGTGATTGTATGGAGGTACGTGATAGCCTACGTGGGGTTTAGGGTGTGTACTTATTGAGATATAATCTCATGGTTGTTTCAACCAACCTTTTTAGAACCCCGGTATGAGCAATGAATCTCCCACCGTCGCCACCTAAGTGTTTTGGAGTACCGATGCACATCGACCATAATGTTGTATAGTACTCGATAAAAGATAATATGACTTGGATTAAACATACCACGATGGTTTGGGTAGGCGTGGGGTTACCCTTTGGCAAGCCTATACCTATCTTTGCTTGGTTCTTTCGAGACAGGGGTGGATGAGTTTGGCCCGTCTGTGATTTCGATGTTCCCTTTGATAGAGTTAGAGATTGGGACCCGACAGCCATACCTCTTCCGGCGGTGAGATAACAAGCCTAGAGACTAGTCTAGCACGGTCCGATCTTTAGCAAGTGCCTCTTGCACCTAAGGGCCCGGGGCCAAGCATGAACCGGTGCTTGAAGAATCCCGGGTGAGGTGCGACCCGATGGGGCGTGGACCTCGAGGCGATCGAGAGGAAGAACCAGAAGAAGAAGAACACGAGGCGTACACAAGAGGCCCGGAAGATAAGCCGAATGAGAACTAGAGGACGCGTGCGAGTATGAGCCATGGTGGGATCCCGAGTTTGTGCGAGAGGACCGGTCGGACAAGAAGCCGAGTTGAGGAGGAGTAGGTCAAGGTTCTGGCAGTCGGGTGATATAAATAACCCGGTTGAGATCGGTGAGCGAAGTCCTTAAAGGAGCAAAGCAGTTCGAGGGAATTGATTCGAGATGCGGAAGAATCGGACTACGAGTGGACGTCATCAAAAGGGCGTAGGGTTAGAGTAGGAGTTGGATATAGGCTTTTGAAGAGTATCATTTACGGAGATAGGATATACTAGGCTGCTAATCCTTTTTGACGTCGGTGGTTTATAGTGTAGAAGTTTGGCGTGCTTATATATATTATGGATATTATATAAGTTTGAATGGATAATGGATTTGTTTATTCCCCACATTTACCCACGAGTTATTATTGTCCGGGTATTTGTGATTTTTGCTAATTGATATGAATCTCTAATAAGTTTAATTGGGTCGACGATACCTGGGATATCACATTAATCGACCTCAAAAGGGTGTTGCGTGCTCGATGGGGTTGGGCGTGACAAATAAAGGCATAAAGTGGACCTTGTGTCAAATAAGGATCCAAAGTGCCTTCATTTTCTCAAATAAGGACTTGAAGTAAACCTTGTCTCAAATAAGAGTTTGAAGTGGCCATCTCGGGTCTCAATAAAAGGCCCTAACCTCACTAGAGTCAAGGGCATTTTTGTCTTTTATTTTTTTTTATCTTTTTGATTTTTTTTTCTTTTTTTTTTCCTTTTTATTTTTTTTTTTCATAAAAACAGATTAATGGAAAGCTAAAGTAAAAAAAGAATAGAAAAAACCAAGGGGAGGATTCTTTGCCACCGCCTCATCATTGATGGAGAAGTGACCATGGCTAGTGGGGTTCTTTGGCGAAGCGGGACTGGTAGCCTTCTCTAGAACTAGGGAGGGTCACCCGGCCCTCAACCAAGTTCGGCAACCCCTCCTAAACTTGGGTGAGGGCCGGCAACCCGCACCAAGACAAAGGCAGGACTAGCGACCCTCGCCCGGATCCGGGAGAGGGTCGCCGCCTCTCGATTCCGGTGAGGGCCACCAAGCCATCGTTGATAGCCTTCCACCCTTTTTATTTTCTTTTTTCAAATTTTTATCTTATTTAATTAAATTTTATGTTAAAATTATTTTTTAGCGAAAATGCCTATGACTAGCCCGAAAATTTGGCAACCTAGCAAGCCAAGCGGGGTGAGGCCTTATTTGAAACTATTATAGTCACTTTAGGCCCTTATTTGAGAAAATGAGAGCACTTTAGATCCTTATTTGAAAAAAATGAAGGCAGTTGAGGCCCTTATTTGGAATTTTCGCAAAGATTTCCGTGCATGCATGACGCATTTATAATTTAGTCAATTTTATGACCATAAAAAAAAGAAAGGATATATCTAATTCTATGATCCATCCACAAAAAATTTACCACCTATAAGTTATCCGTAAATGCATATCAGAACGCTCCAAATAATTGAAATAAAAAATCAATTTGCACAAGACACACGTGTTAAGTGTGCGAGTGGGCTTCGTTTGCATGTGTGGCAAAGGCGGCCTACGTGCTTAGATCGTCAACACGTGTCAACCAAGGGACAGTCAAATGTTAGCCATTAAAGGTATGAATGATAACCATTACATTCCAAAAATTAATTTCTAGCCAAAAATCAAATTTTCTATTTCAATTCCATGAACGAGTTTCTTTGCCAAAATACCTATTTAGTAATTACACAAAGTTTCTATTCTTGAAATAGAAATTCGTTTGATAACGACACAAAATTTCTTCCTCCCTAGCGAATGACGGCGATGGCGAGGCGGCCGGCGAGTGGTGGAAGGTGGTCGGTGTCGGGTGGTGTGACATTTCGAATTTCGAACCACTTTTGGGATTTATAAATGATATTATCATCAATGCATTTTCTGTTATATCTCACTTGGAATTGGCCATTCTTGAGAATTGACCATTCTTGAGAATACCATTCATTAGGGAATGGCTAGTTAGGATTTCGATCGCATACGACCCAAGAACTTAAACACGGATCGACACTTGACCATAAGGATTGACGAGGGATATTTTGGGCTATTATAGGCCAATCCAAGAATGACCATGGAACAATTTAACAATGTTATACAATTGAGTCACGGGTGACTCCGTTTAAGCATTATATGCATTCAAGTTCCAAAATCAATTTCTAACAATCGTGCCATTGAAACTAGTGATTGACCCTCGTAATTACATGACAATCGAAGTCACCATGGCTCGAGTAAACTTAAATGTGAATTGATATCAAATCAATCACGGATTGACACTCGTAAACCCTAAAAGCCGCCCGTTAGTTTAAGATATCGAAAGTTGCATTTGATCGATTTTGACCACGAATTGGAATCCAAACTTGGGTATTAAACTTTCAAGGATATCAAAATTATTATATTGGACGACACGCGTTAAGCTCACTTTATTATCGGTTTGCTAAAAAATTCTCGAAAAAGTGGAAATTTGGCTCGGAAATTGGAAAAGACGATTTTACCCCTATGTGTTTTAGAATATATTTGTTGAGTGGAAGGACATGTTGGTCTTTTTTTCCCTAGTGGCGAAAATCGTCTTGGACAATTTTACCCTTGCCCTTTTTGGTTAATTGCAAAAATGCCCTTCTAGAAACCTTTTTGCAATACTTAATTTTGGCCTCTGGATGGAACTTGGAGAGCAAGACTTGATCCTAGCCTTTAGATCTTTGCTTGGGCATCAAGAACACATCTCCATCCTTGATCTTGATTGAAGTTTCAGCCCTCTCTTTTCTCTCTCTCTCCTCACGTTCTCTCTTGTTCTCTCTCTCATCATTTTTCTCTTTCTCTCTCTCTCCCCTTGGCCAAGACTCACTCACCACCGCTGTCCACCACCCTTGCACCTCACGCCACCACCCCCAGACCGCCGTGGACCCTTTGTGAGCCGCCCCAAGCTGCCGTTCACACCCGTAGTAGCCTTGGATTCGTCCCGGATTGCTATTTGGGCCGCCGATTAGCCAGAAAATTCCAGATCTAGCCGTGACTTGTGCTGCTGGTTTTGGCTTGGTCTCTAGCTTAGATTAGTGGTAAGTAACTTCCTAAACCTTGATTAGGTTAGTAGGTTACTAATGGATAGTGTTTAGGGATTGTTAGGAGTTAATTTAGGGGTTATAGTGGATAATGAGTTAAGGATTTGTTGGTGGCTGGATTTGATGATTATATGGCCGATTTGAATGTTAAGCTAGGTAGATTATGTGACTTGAGCTTGAGCATATGTTTAATGTTGCTAATTGTGCTTAATTTGGCTAATTACTTTTGTTTAGAGGTTATTTTGATTAAATTCATGGGTTAGTCTTGTGGCTATAATAATCATGTGGTAGAGGCTGAATTGGATTATTTGGACATTAATCATATGGCCCCCATTGATTCTAGATTGGTTAATGTTAATTTTAGGGCTTAATTAACATGATTAGGTGCTAATTTTGATCATATGGTTTAGATTAAATTAGGATGTGATAAAAGTTAATCATATGGCTTATTAGAGATTTGAAGTTGATCGTGTGGCTTTGATTGACAATTGCATGACTAATTAGTCGATTATGTGCCGATTAAAGGTTTAATGACAATCGTGTGGTGGATTAGTTATTTAATGCCGATCGCATGGTTAAATGATTTAATCGTATGGTTAATTTATTTAATCATGGCTGAGTAGTTGACAATGTGACTCGATCTTATGGTCGAATGATGATTTTGTGGCCTAGAATGAAGATCGTTTGGTTGAAATTGATGTTTTCGTGGTTGATCTTCACTTGATGAATAATCGTAGGATTTTAAAAGTGGATCATATGGTTAATTATGGCTATTGTTGGCTTAGCATGGTATATCGTGATCATATATTGATATTTGATACAAAAACGAAGTGCGATTCATGGCATATTTATTCATGGTAAATTGCACGTCATAAATACTTGCATTGGCTAATTAAGGAAGATTAAACTGGCAATGCGTGGTTGTTTACATGTGTGGCCATGATGAATTCCGTCTAAGACGAGTTCTAGGCGATGCAAAGTGGAAATTCGGATCTTTGTGCGGTACCCGACTTGTCGGGGGTTTAATCTAGACATTGCCGATCACGGTGGAGGCGGATCGATGCTCCTAAATGGAATGTCGTCCGGATGATCTATGGTGGGTCGTTAATAATCTGGATAACTTCGAGTGTTATGGCATGCTTTGCACTTGATTATAGGATAAAATCGTGAGACATGATATGGGACGGGCGAAGTGATTTCATCTTATAATCGAGACTCGTGTGAATGATTGAGTATATCCGGATTATTATTATTGTTGTTATGCATATTGATAGTTTGTCATGGTTGTGATGCAATTTGAGACTTTGCATAGTATGTGGTACCATTGTTAGTTTGATAGGAACTTATCTTATAGGTTAGAATTGCATGATTAGGGTGTAAGGTGCGTATTGCCCTAGTCGAGGCTTAGGTAGTTTGCTTATTGAGATTTTATCTTATTCCCGGTTGTTAAACATTTCAGTCCCTCGACCTTAATTATGAGTAAGCATCCACTAAGTTTCAAGGGTGCCAATGGAAACGGAGTATTGGTTGACCGAGTACCCAGTTGGTGAGGATGGAGCACCCATAAGGATGCCGTGGAGGTTTTTGATAGGGTTAGAAAACCCTATCTTTTTGGAGTTCCTCTTTTGAATAAAGTAGTGGAGCAGATCGATCACCCTATCCCTTTTTGAGTATCGTGGTGCGAGTTTGTGGCCTTTAGGAAGGCTTGTATATGTTATCGATGTATGTGACGTTAAGTTTATAAAATGGTTTGTCGGTTTGTTCAAATTGTCTCTCTTTATTATCCCGTTTGAATATGTGTGTGAATGGAGTGTTTATTTGGCTTTTCGCGAATATTCTCTTATTCGATGGTAACGGTCGACGACGAATCCTCGAGTCGCATTCTTAATGGCTACGGCGGGTGTTGCGTGTTCATAGGGAGCGGGGCAAGGCGGTGGCGACCGGACAACGATGGGCGGCAGCCCGAGGATGGTGGCGCGAGGGCGGCGACCGATGATGGGAGGTGGCTGGCATCGCGCAGAACGGTAGAGGATGATGGCAAGGCAAAGTGGCGATGGCAAGCGATTGGAGGTGGGCATCACATCGTAAAGACAAAAAGATTATAGGCGGTGGCTAACGGCGGAGGACTTTGATGGGAGTTGGCTGGCGGGTAGGGTCGACAGCGGGAGGCGACCAAATGATGGTTAACAACAGCCGGTGTAGAGCGGCGGAAAGGGCGGGAGGAGGCGACTAGCGAAGGGCGGCAAAAGGTGCCAGCCGGCGATGGTAAGCGGTGGATATAAACGGCCAATGGTGGGGGCGGTTGGTGTCGGGCGGCGGCAAAGGACGATAGATGGCAAGCGGTGATGGATGGTCGCCCGGTAGTAGTGGCGGATGGCGTTGGGAGGTGGTGGGAGGCAGCTAACGATGGAGGATGTCGGCAAACGACAACGGACAACAATGGTGGGAGGCTACCGGGCTGCGGCGATGACGAGGAGGTGGGTGGGTAGCCAATTAATAGCAAGGGCGAGCAATGAGAAGGGTTTTATTTCTCATTTTTATTCCAGAAATAGAAAAATAGATTTTTTTTTTACTTCTAATTTAAGTTCCAAAACTTATTTCTAAAGTAAACATTTGTTCCAGAAATAGAAAAATGAAATTGCGTTACCAAATGGATTTCTATTCAAACCTATTCCCAAGAACACAAAAATAGAAAAATAGAAAACAGAATGGTTATCATTCGCGTCCTAAGCACCTCATGCAATGGAGGCTAGCTTTTCGGTCAACAAGTTCTAAACAGTTCGCCTCATCGGATGCACGTCACCGGGTCGTGAATGACCTGGAATAATAGTTATCTTTCGCGCATTAAAATTTACTATGTTGTTGTGACCTTCCCTTGGTGAACTCATCGGGGGTTGGTTAATGAATTACTAAGCTTAAACCCGGCTCAAGCTTACCCAAACCCATATTAATTCGCAATTTAGATTCAAGTTATTTAACATACCGGATCATTACGATTAAGAGTTATCACTAATTTATATTTGGTGAATCGATTAGAAACCCAAATAAAGTTTGAATACTTACTTTATTTTAATGAACTAGAGATTAAATGGATTTGGGGACTTAAATACGCTATTTACTCTAAAGCCCTTTTTCGTGCCTTTTTTTTCTTTTATTTCAAAAAAATATTTTGTAAAATAGAAAAATAGAAAACAGAATGGTTATCATTCGCGTCCTAAGCACCTCATGCAATGGAGGCTAGCTTTTTCAACAAGCAAGTTCTAACACGATTCGCCTCACCGGATGCACGTCAACGGGTCAAGAATGACTGGAATAATAGTTATCTTTCGGCGCATAAAAATTTACTATGTTGTTGTGACCTTCCCTTGATCGAACTCATCGGGGGGTTGGTTAATGAATTACTAAGCTTAAACCCGGCTCAAGCTTACCCAAACCCATATTAATTTGCAATTTAGATTCAAGTTATTTAACATACCGGATCATTACGATTAAGAGTCGTCACTAATTTATATTTGGTGAATCGATTAGAAACCCAAGTAAAGTTTGAATACTTACTTTATTTTAATGAACTAGAGATTAAATGGATTTGGAGACTTAAATACGCTTATTTACTCTAAAGCCCTTTTTCGTGCCTTTTTTTTTTTCTTTTATCAAAAAAAAATATTTTGTAGGCCGCTTGAATCAATTTTAACCTAGCCATTAACAAATGAGATGTTCATGCATGTGCGTAACCATTGACGTAACACTTAAGAAAAACAAAGCAATAAATAAATTGCAAGGATGAGGAAGAAATTCACATACCTAGATGCAAGCACTTTAATCTCCTAACATTCGCAAAGTATTTATTAAAAAAAAACTAAGCCCTAGACTAACGTGGTTTCCATAGTCTAATTAACAACTCTAATTGATTCTTTTTGGGGTTTTCTTTTATTTTAATGAAAACTAATTATATGCAATGCATGTAATGCAAACTTAGTCCAGATGCAATGAAGTAGAAAATAACACAGTAATATTTATCTACGTGACCTAATTCTAATAATGGCCAAAAATTACTATGCGACTATTCTAGCATGACATGTGATTCTAACCAGATGAACCTATACATACAATTTCTAAATGACATGGAATTGATGACTTGTGCATAGCACGATGACGTGGCACATATGATGACATAGCATAATGTAATGACATAGCAAGGACACATGGCATGTCATAGAATGTATGCACCTAATTCTATAAGACGTGCAATTTCTAATTAAATGAGCCTAATATGCAAACTATATTTCTTGCACATGACATGACCTGAACTACATGACATGCATATGATATTTTAAATGTTTTTTTAATTCGGAATTAATTAAATGCCCTAATTTAAGCATGCAATCTATCGTAGAAAAGAATCTAATTTATCCTAAGATGATTTTTGGTATTTTTTGATTAAATTTGTAATTAATAAATAATAAAATGAATTATCTTGATTAAGATATTATCCAATTCGTCTTAGGAATTAAACTAGGCTAAATCCCAATTAAAATTGGAATCCTACCTTTACTAGATAAGCCCAATACTAGCATGCAATCTATCTATAAAAGATTCTAAATTCCATTATAATTAATTTTGATATCTTATTTAAACACGCAATTTAGTTTAAACATGCAAAGGTCTATATTAAATTCTACCCAAATATTGTCTAATATCTACCCTAGTCCTATATGATCTTTTTTGAGATTTCCCATCACCTAAGATATTATCCATGTCCTTTTAAAATTGGAAAGATATAATTCGACGATCGTATCCAATGGCATGCAAATAGAATTAGTTGACATTCTGTGCCATCGCAAGTCCTATCTTGGGCATGAGATTGATTATTGATCATAGCACCTTGCGAAATTAGGAAATTTGCTAATTTAAAGAATACTAAAAAATTTTATGCATATGGCATATCATTCGGACGATTTAATTAAGATCACAATATGTTCAAATTAGGCAATGAATAATTTGAAAATCAAATTAGATAAGATTATTATCTAATGCAAAATATTGCACGGATTGGACAGCGGATCATGGATCGTGACTGGCGGTGGCTTAATTGAAGGGCGGCCAGGGCTAAATGGTATTGGTCTCGGTACTCGACCAAGAGGGCTGCTCAGTTTTGCGCGGTGCTGAGCATGGAGATAACGGGAAGGGGACGACTCAGCACGGGATAGTCGCCTTGTTGTCACGGGCCAGAGCAGGTCAGGAACCGCGGCAAGCTCACAATGTGGGGGTCGACCAGGGGCTCGGTGCAGCTTAGGTGGCTCATCATAGGTGCAGAAGGGATCGGCGACTTAGTAGATCGTCAAGGTTCAGCCAGGAGCAGCGAATCAGCAGATCGGAGTAGAGGAGAGTAGCCATTCGTCAAGTCCATGCAGGGGTTGTTACGGTGCTGATAAGTTGCAATTCGAGCCAACGAAGCAGCAACCAATCGTCTTTGGAAGCTCAGCAATGGTGCAAGGAGCAGCGGCTGGTTGTTGGCCTCGGTGTGGTGGCGTGGTGAAAAACAGCAACGTTGTCCACGTCACATGGGGCAGGGCAACCGGAATAGCAGCTTGTGTCGCGGTGAAGATTAGCAAGGCAGGGACATCGTCGATGGAGCAATAGGGCCTTGCGACCTCTCGTGGATCACAGGTGGGGCAGCAGGGATGGCTGCGTCTCGGCTGGAATAATAGCAGTCATCATCAACGAGGGGCAATGGCCACGTTGGTTCGGTAGTTGGCCTAATGAGGCAGCGGGACCACTGGCACGGCGTGGGGGCCTCAGCAAGACTTGGCTGTGAAGGGGCCACACGGCCAAGGCAGCTTGGCCATGGGACTCGTCCCTCTCCCTTCCGCTCTATTTCTCTCGTGTGTTCTCCCTAGTGTGTCTCCCAATTGTGTTTCGAGAATTCTGAACTACTGAGCTCTAGGTTCTGAGGTATAAATGTATATCTATAAAATTAACCAAGATTTTCATTGGCTTAGATTAGGCCTTACCTGAAATGATAGGCTGTAATTATCAAGGCCTAAGTCTAATGGGCTGAAATTAGTCTAATTAAGCTTGATTCTGGCCCAACTCCCTATATGATTTTTGGCTAGCCCATTCTCTACTGTGTGGCCGAAATTTGCCCTCCTGCGGGCTCAAATACTTGTAAGCTTTGACCCATTTAGGCTTATCATGATTAAACTCAAATCCTTTAAACATTATGGGCTAAACCCAACTTAATTAAAGATAAAAGTCCCCTAATTAAGGGTATAAATTTTCGGCCCCCCTCCTCCAAGTAATGGTCGAATTTGACTTGTTGTGTAGGCCAAGTCTGCGCAATTGGTTAATCATCGTCAGTTTAATACAAATGCAATAAATAGATTATGCTCCTAAAAACTATATGCAATGCAATATAGTTATATTATTTTTGTTTAGGGGCTAAAGATTAATCCCTAGTTTTGTATGTAATTAATTCCTAAATGATTAGCCAAAATTTAGGTGTCAACATATGTAAAAAAGTAACTGATTAGTGTTATATTACTCTTCACTTTCGTGTGAAAACTTACTATTGATATTTGTGGAAAAGTTATTAATTACATATATATCACAAGTTGCTTTTCCATTTAAAACTTCACTTGTGAGATATTATGGGGATAATTTACTAATCAAATATGTATTACCAGTTACTTTCTATCCAAAGAAATTAGTAATTACTATTCTTCCTTTTCATCCTATATTAGGAGAAAAGTTAGGTGTATTTAGCAACCATCATGTTTCTCTATTTTTTTTGTTGTTTTGTTCCTCAAAATAAATAAAAAAAAAAAATAATATAAATTTATTTGATAACGTTAACTTGTTTTTCTACTCTCTAGGATAGAAAAGTAGCTAAGGAATATATTTGGATTAGAAATAGAGTAAAAAAAAAAGCTACTTCTTTGTTCCCAAGAACAATTTTGAAACAAGTCCTTTTCTTTTTCTTTTTTTTCGTTTCCTTTTCTTCCTCCTTTAGCAATCGCTAGCCAAAGACAAGGACTGCAAGGTTAGCCTCACCATGGCGGGCGAGTGATATGTGCAAGGCGAGCCTCGCCCAACCATGGTGAGGCCGACCTTGCCCACCCTCGCCTTTGGTCGGTCATCCGCCATCGTCAAAGCCACGGTGGTGGCTAGAGAAGGAAGAAGAAGGAGGAAAATGTCACGCCCTGAACCCTACGGTGGCCACATCCCTACCTCGGGCCGAATTTGCGTGGCGACGTCCCGTAACGCATCGCCAACCCAACACCCAACACAGAGAATCAAGCACATGAGGAAGCGCCATAACACCCAGACAAATTAAACACATGACCAATGATAGAATAATCAACAGGTTGTAAATATATACTTGCATCAATAAGGAGAACATATACAATATTCATTCTGACTTTACGCTTAAAAATCAAAAGCGGGTCAGTAGCCACTACTAACAAAAAGGGGTGAGTGGCCCGGGCGGTCAGGGTTACTAAAAATAGAAGGGCTCCGGTCAAAAAGGTACTAGCCCAATCTATCTAGGACTAAGGCTAAACCTACAAAACCTAGTGGGTGGGATCCCAATGACTCGGAAGAGCTATCTAGACGGCTCAATCTCGAGTCTAGGGAATCCGGCTCGGACTCGACCTCAAGGTGGCTCCTCCTCAAAATCCATCCGCCTCGACCTCGTCCTCCCGCTCCACGTCCCGCTCCATGGGCTTTGGTTCCTCATCAGCTTTCATCGGCTTCGGCTCATCCACTTCCCGGACAACAGGTGCGACGCCAGAGCTTGAACTCCCATCAAATGTAGCCTTAGGGCTGACTAAGTCTCCGATTAGGACACTACGAGTCTACCTCACCTAGCCCGTTAATCGGAACATCAAAAGTCCGAAGAGGTCCATGCTCTCCGAATCGGTCCTTAAAACACTAGGCCACATACTCGTGGCATTGGTAGTACCTCTCTTCCACATCTACCAATACTATTGAATAATACCTAATGTACACATCCCCATTCCTTAAGGGGTACTCAGTCAATGTCCGCCCTAGCTAGTGCGGAATCCCAAAACGCACAGGAATATCCGCATACTCGGTCCGAAGTCCGAAAAGTTGGGTTTATACAATAGTGAGAATAAATCTCGGTGAGTAGGCCCCTAAACCTAAACAGGCTAACATGCACCTCCCGATAAGCATTAAACAACTCATAATCCAAAATATAAACGACTTAGACCCTCGGGCCCAAATCCAATACTCAACCGACCCCGCAGATTCGACATTATATATATATATTTACAATAATAAACAATGAACCCGGTCATGGTATAAGCACCACATCACTTGGTCACAACGCGTGTCATGCATATACTCATGCTCATGCTCATACTCATACTCGTGCTCATGTCTCATCAATGCACTTTTGCACACTTGCAATTTACCAATTCTCCTCCGATCCGTAAAACGTATACGGTCCGACCCGCGTAAAGCGATCATGTCAATCGCCGAGATCGATCTCGGCCCGTAAAGCGCATCATGCTCATGACACAAAACCCGTAAAAGCGATCGGGTTTGCCATCTTCCGGTAGTTCGGGGCATCGTCCCCGCCGTAACACGCCTCAAGGCGGGTTAAGTACCCCTCGTAAAATACATCGGGGTTTTATGTGATCACACACACATTCATCGGTTATTATTTGAACCCAGCGTAAAATGTATCGGGGCATTTTAGGTGATCACATGCTCATGTCATTTGTGCACACTTTCGCATATGCACATGTTATGCCAATGTTCAAGATGCATACTCATGGCCATAACGTTTCACACTTGGGCATCCATGAAGTTTATAATGGGCACTCAATAAGATTTGGCTATTTATTTCAAACAATGCCACAACATGCTCAATCCACATTTCAATATGCCCAGCCAACATATTAGCATGTCCGTTTAAGCAATTCAAATCACTCTTGCATGGTACATAATCCACACATATAAATCACATAATTAGATCAACATGAATTTGCGCACTCAAGGCCTGTCATGCTACTCCATCCTTGGTCACACTAGACATATGACATGGCATCACAAAATTGATCACAACCTAGGACAATTCAGCCACCCAATCAATCAATCTAAATATTCCCCTGCAATTACACAATTAAATCCCAAATTGATCGCTCTTACTCCAATTAATTCCCAACATGGACAGCCACTTACTTGGTCATTCTAGGCCAATAATTATCCTTACAATACTCCATTAGGCTTTCCAATACATCATCCAAATCAGCCACCATGAGGACAATGCGAGGCACTTTCGAGATTCCACAATTGAACCCTAACTTAACCAAACTCGGGCCGATTCAATCTAATTTTATCATCCGTCACACAACACATTCTAGGATGCTAAACCTCATTAAAATTATCACGCTAAGCCACCAAATTCGCCCTAAAAGTCAGCCCCTAACATCCTCCACAATTTAACCCCTAAATTACCTTAATTAATCCCTAAAACTCATCTAGAAATGTGCATTAGCCTAATTAGGGTTTAGGGTTGTACTCACCTAAGCTCCTAAGCTCCAAACAAGGCTGAACAAATGGGAGAATGGGTGGTCCAAGCAAGCTCACGGTGGCGCAAGCAAGCAAAGAACGGGCAGCCTTCACGGCGGGGCATGGACGGGCGGTCCACAGTGGGGAGGGCTGCCCACATGGTCGAGAGGGAAGAGAGAGAGGGGGACGAGATGGTGATGGTGAGGCAAAGTGGTGGTGGTGGTGGATTGGCTTGGCCGAGTGGCGTGGCCAAGCAAGGAGAGGGAACCAGGGGGAGGGGGGGGAGAGGAAGTGACCGATTGGTTATGGGAGGAAATGAGAGAGAGAGAGAGAGAGAGAAATATATACACATTGGGCTAGTGGGGTTGATGAACAACTACCCAATAAAGACCATCTTGCCCCTAACCCAAAGGTTGGGGTTAATCTAGCCAAAATATCTTGGGGGCACATTTGTCCATCATTACCAGCATTATTGGGCTGAGATAAACCCATTTAAAACTCAAAATTCGGAATCCAAGCTTTGGGGCCCAAGGGCAAAACGGTAATTTTCCGGTCTCGAATCGAATTTCCAATTTTTTACTCTATTGATCCCAAATATGAGTGGCCACACTTATACGACGTTGTCCTTGCAAAATAGTCGATACGCCCACTAAATTCTATTAATCAAGTCCGGACTCAATTCCACGATCGATTTAACTCAATTTGCGTTTTTAGTGTCTCTCGTTAACGGGCAATTGTTTAGGGGTTACGCATATCGACCTAGGTTTACTCGAGTCACGATGATCTTGATTTTCTAGAGAACACAAGGATTTATCACTAGTCCCGGAGTCGCGATTGTTCGGAGTAAGTTCGGGGTCATTCGCCATGCGCACTCTGGTCGTGCGAAATCACCCGCGATCGATCAGACGTCGTTGGCCAAACTGAATCCATCACTCTCCTTGGATCGGCCCACATTGGCACAAAATATTCCCTCGTCATTTCTAGGAATCGATTCAATTCACAATGAGTTCTTAGATCTACGTACCATTTTTCCTAGTTAGCCATTTCCTATTGGTCAAGATCCCAAGAATGATCGGTTTTGGGCGAGACTCACTAAAATGAAATGAAAAATAATATCAATTTCATTGATCACGAAAGTGGGTCGAATTCGTGGTGTTACAAAAAAAAAAAAAAAAAATTCAAAAAAGAGTACAAAATCTCAGTAAACTATTATAAAACTAAAAAAATCCATGTCACAACAAAATTTTAGTGTCGTGCTAAACCAATTTATGTTCTTTTTTCTATTCTAATAATAGAAATTTTGTGTAGTTACCAAAGCGTTCTTCCGCTTAGAAACTCATTCAAGTAAGAGATATAGAAAAAACTATTTCTAAAAAATTTGTTCTTCGGAATAGAATGATTATAAAACAGGCCCTAAGTGAAATCATGCCACATGTAACCAATTGTCTTCTTCAAATAGAAAAACTTATATACCTAAGGCTAAGTTATCATTCCTACAATTAGCCATCCACTCTTATGGCTTAAGTTCTCTCCACTTGGTGATATGCTAGGTGAAACCTTGTAAGCATGCCACACATAACTTCAAATTTGCATGCAATGTCGCACCTAGCAATCTAACTTCAAGTCACCACTCTTAACCTTGGGAAGATCAAACTCGAATGCACCCTGGCCGTAATTATCTTCGCCTTCAAACCTCCAAAGAAATTATCCTCTACTTTCATCATTTTCCAACCCTAGGATTGAAAGGCAAAGGTTCTATCTTCAAAGGGTTACGAGGTGGGATTAAGTATTGGGTTATTCATGTTATGTTCAAGGTAAGTGAAAACTCTAGGCGTTAAGTCAAATTGACTTACGTAGTGCTCTTTTGGTTGTTTATGGTGTTCAAATATTGGTTTTGGGTTAAATATGACATTAAGTGTGAGTACGTGAAAAAGTGGTGTGAAGGTGTTGTGATTGTTTGATTTATGTTTTTAAAGATGTTTGATCGGGTTTTCTTAACATATGGTAATATGTTATGTAAGGAAAGGATGAATTTGAACTTGAAAATGTTATTTTAGTAATTTCATATTCACCTGTTGTAAGAATATCCACCTTATATCCATTTGAGAATGTTTATTCTTTTGAGTATTTTTTTTTTAGTCTAAATTGCTTTACGAGTCTGAATCACTCTTTGAGTTTGATTCACTCTACGAGACTGACTTGCTTTTGAGTCTAATTTACTCTCTAAGTCTAATTTGCTTTCTGAGTTTGACTTGTTTTGAGTCTAATCACTGTTGTTCAGATTCATCCATTGAGTATCATTACTTAGTCTTCAGACTCACACATTCAGAATTATCACCTATTGTTCAGGTTCACTTCCTAAATATATTCATTTGTGTTTAGATTCACTTCTTAAGTTTGAATATGTTCATTTGTGTGATCGTATTCACTCCTTGAGTGTATTCATTCAGTTCTTCATATTCATGTTCAGACTCACTTCTGAGTATATTCATTTGTTAGCTAATATCCAGATTCTAATTAATTGAATATGATAACATATTGCCTCTCACTCGATCATTTGACTAATGCATTTTATTGAGGTGAGAAGCATATGTTAAAATGCATGTAATTGTATATTTATCATGGCTTGCAAGAGAAAAGACAAATTATTGTGATGC
Source organism: Syzygium grande (assembly GCA_024733475.1). NCBI lineage: Eukaryota > Viridiplantae > Streptophyta > Magnoliopsida > Myrtales > Myrtaceae > Syzygium > Syzygium grande. Next base: position 182,061 of record JAMXDD010000032.1, read on the forward strand.
ATATTACAATTATTGGGTTATAAAGATGTACATGGCTATGATGCCATGTGAGGAAATAGCTAATGATAAGTATGAACTCATTTGTATATATCAAATAAGCTTCATGGCAGTATGAACTCACCTGTGTATGTGTTGGTGAGATTTATGACTAATATGAACTCCTGTGTATGTCAATGAGCTTCATGACTTGTATGAACTCACTTGTATATGTGTTAGTGATATTCACGACAAGTGTGAACTCATGAGTATGTCAGTAAGCTTCATGATTAGTATGAACTTCTGTATATATCAGTGAGCTTCATGAATAATATGAAGTCACTTGTGATTGTTGATGAGCTTCATGACAGTATGAACCTACCTATGTATATTGATAAGCTTCATGACGAGTGGGGAATAAATATTTCCTGTGTATAGTAATGAACCACTAGGTGATCTTGGTGCATCATGAAATATTATGCCATCTGCTTATGTTTGAGTAAATGATCTTTATGTAATGTTGCTAATGGTGTCTATTGGCATATCGTGATATTAAAGATAAGGCATTTGCTTATGCAATTGTCATGCATGGCTATTTGATTCTTGTCTTGAATTTACGTTGTTTGTCTTGTACAAAGCTGAGTGGTAAGGTGCTTTCTAACTTAAATCTAGAGATTTCATTTATGGGGCTTTAGCTCACCCCTTATTTTGCAAATGCATAGGATAGTTCCCTTGGGCATAGTGAGGGGACGAGAAGATACCAAGAACATCAACCTCTAAGATGGATGGTGGTCCGGTTGGTGTTTAGGCTCGTTTTTTGGGATAATATAGGAGTAGTGGTGTTAGCAAACCCAACCTCCTTGCCAAGACTCTGTATTTTGTTGTGATAATAATTACTGGTGTTTGTATAAAGTTGAAAATATGTATATTATGAAACTTGTGCAATTTTCTTGTCAATGATATTGTGAAATATTTGTTGTGCTTTAGCATGCGTAATTACAAGTATGAGTAATTAGGAAGAACTTGTGTTCGCGTGTGACATTCTGGGGCATCACACCTTGCCTAGGCGAAGCGGTTTCGCTCGACCATGGCGATGGCGATCACCATCAAAAGGAAGAAGAAAGGAAAAAAAAAAAAAAAAGAAAAAATACTATTGAAAATTATTCACGCCAAGATCAGCCGTGTCACGTAGGACGGTGGCATCCACGTCGGTAATTCTAGCCAAAATTGGTTAGATAGACTTAATTGGCAAATTGTAAAAGGTTGAGGACTCAATTGGCAAAATTGAAAGATTTAGGATTGAATTGGCAAAAATGCAATATGTATAGGACTTTTTGGACAATTTTTCCCTCCAAAATATGTAGAAAAATAGTCAATCTCAAAAATAAAAAAAGAAAAGCTTAGTCCTGGAAAATGTAGAATTGCAACACATTGAATAAACACGGGCTATAAGAACAATAGAATTGCCATAACTTTCATACGGCGCTCACTTGAGTGTCATGATATTTTTTTTTTCGCTCACTTAAGTGTCACATCGGAGTAAAATCGTTCGTTTGGGTACCATTTCTAGCAAATCGTCCAACTTGGAGTTTTTACTCAATTTTCTATTCCGACGTGGAAATTTTAAAAATAATTTAAAGTCTAACGTTGAATTTTTTTCACCATCAAATGATGATGTCGCTTATGCTCTCTCTCTCTTTAAAAAAAAACGATGTCGTTTACGGTCCATCTTTCCTCCTCAAACGACAACATCTCACTTGCTTTGTCTTCCTCAGTAGCTCATGGCTAATTCTTTGTACACCCAAAATCCCAAATTGAGTTTTCTCTTATAAAGTGTTAAGAAATAAGCTAGATATGAAGTGTAGGCACGTTGCTTAATGATTTAAGTTTTTTGGGGAAAAAAATGATTATTTCACATGATATTATAGCACAAGTCAAGAAATATAATCCTACATTCGACCATTATTCTCTTAGTTTTCTTGTCATTGCATTCTTGTCTCTAATTGTCTTGTCAAAATGGTTGCTTTCACTTCTTGTTTTAGGGCCTATTTGAAAACTTACTTTTATTTTTTTTTCTTGATATTTATCTTGCAGCTTACGCACTTTGACTTTTTATGTCCAAAACTCCTTAAACTTTGACGATACTTGCATGTTCATACATAGATTCACATATAAATTTTTTCAAAAATATATTGTAGATTTTGGCAGGGAAAGAAAAAATTATTTTCTACTTATTCTTATATCTAAACAGACAAGTTCTTAGCGTGTAAGGTCTGGGTTACACATGATGGGGGTTAAAAGAATGTATTTTGCATATCTGTTTTCCAACTTAAAGTTTTGGGAAAAAGGTTGTCGGTATGATGTGAGGGCAAGAGGTTATACCTTGAAATGAATCTAGGTCTTTTATTTGCTTCCTCAAAATAATTAGTTTTTAATGTTTTAGTTTTATTTCAGACCTGCTTATGCATGAAGGAGAATGTTACAATAGTTAATATTAAAACAGGTATTTGTCTAATTATTTAAAATTTTACATCAATTGTCAATACTCCCGCAAAATTATACTGATATTATTTGCCTTTTATTATTGGTATCGGTCGTTATACTACTATGTACTGAGGCGGTGCAGATTATGAGATCAATAAATTGGCCAATTGCTAGTGTAAAGGGATGTGTATTAAATTTTCTTGCATGGCTAATTATTTGGATCCTTTAACATCAAATTCATCACCTAGATATACTCTGTTTGCAAGATTCTTTTTCCAATATGCAATATTATTTTTCTTAACTAACAGTGCTTCTGGAAATGGCAAAACGGACCTTGTCCTGTCTGATGGCAAGTATTTAACTACGCGTTGAAATTGATAGTTTTAATGAGTAGAAAATTAGGCTAATGTGTTTATCCTGGTTGGAGGACTAGTTTACAAAAGCTCGATTGGCGAAATTTGTAGGAGAGAGGTCCTGAACTACAAACACTCAAAGTTTCGTTAATTTCTATGAAGGATACGTCGGTCAATTTAAATGAATAAGGTCAAAGGCTGAATTTGGCCTACAAAATTGATACAGATTCAGTCATTCGGGTAAATTGCATAATTTCGCATAGTCGGAGGAATTGTTTACAAAATTTCAAAAATGAAAGTTGTAGAGATCGTAATGAGCTATCAATCCATGAATTTTGGCGCCATTTGGTGATCGTTTGATAATTTTAGAATTTTGGAAGAGTCGGGTCAGAACAGGGCATACCAGCCAAGTTAAATTGAATTTTCTGTATTAATTGAGCCATAATTAGGAAAAATAATCTTAATGAAAGTTGAAGAGGACATCCTAAGCTTTAATTAACAATTTGTATCACTCAATTTGGAATTTGTTAAGGATTTCATAGATTAAAATTTAGAAGGCGAGGATTAGGGTAAAACTAAGAAGTTGACCTTTGGGTCAACTAATTGATTTCGTGGTTTCTAAGGTTAATTAGCCTCAATGCATGTCTATTTGCTCTTGTTTGTAATTGAATTGATGATTGATTTCTTTAATCTTGATTAATGATGTATAACCCTTCAGCGAGTTGTTTAAGGAGATGATTAGTGCTTAATTAGGTGCTTAGGACTTAGTCCACTGTTTGAGGAATTGGCAAGTGGGGGCTAATAATCACTTAGAATTAATTAATTAACTCTTAGTTCATTGTGAGGTTGATGGGTAATCGAATTGTATAATTGACATCAAATTTCCAAATAAAGTTCCATGCTCTAAATGAATGAATGGTTGATTGAGTGACCTTGCTATTGTGTGGATTGAGTAAATGCATGTATGAATAATGAGATTGATGGTGAAGACCAGCCGCCCAAAGCTTAAGTAGCGGTCCATGGTGGTGATTAAATTTAGGCTTACTAGCTTAACTTAGTATTAATTAGGCTAGCTTAGTTAATAGACATGTGAATTAATAATCAAAATAGCCTAAAACTTAATCAAAATAAGTGTAGCTAGAAAATAAAAATTAAATCAGACTTAGAATCACTTTCTTAATGAAAATGTAGCTTAGTCTAGTTTAGGACTTTCACCTAATAAAATGAGCAGAAGTTACTCCAACCTTAATCTAGATTACACATAGGAACTAGGCTTAGTCTCTAGAAACAAGTCTCAGTTGGATTATATCACAGGGCTAAAGAACTAAGCATTGTATATTTTTGCCCAGACTTAGTATAAGGTCAAGCTCAGGGGATCATGTCCCGGCTTAGGACAAAGTCATGTATATTCTTTGCCCGATAAGTATCGGGTTTTCTTTTTTGTATTAATATTTGGGTGTTTAATTCTTACACTTTCATTATATTGGTTGTTCTTTTCCCTTTTAGAATGTTTAAAATAACCCTTGGGACCAAAATAAATCCAATGCATGAACACATATCGTGGCTTGAAAGACCTTTAGGGGTTCATAATTGGTAACAAAGGCCATTGGATTGCTTAAATGAACATACCAACCAAGTTAGAGGTACCCAAAAGACACTAATAGAAACTATTATTAGTGTAGTAAAGTCCCGACCCTAAAAAATCTCATGTTGCGCAGAATTGAGACAATATCCCGCGTCTCACTTGATTTCTAGCCAACCCTAATAGGCTAATAACGACTCCCGTTTTCATGTAGAATGTTATAGGCTAAATCGAATTTAAAATGAATCCAACATCATGCAATGTAAGGGCTTAGGAGAGTTTGTGCCTAATGAGGGCCGTTGGGCTGCCATTGGGCATTACCTCTAATCCTATCACTTCTACACCCTACTTCAGAAAAGGGATCGTGACACTTGTTTCTCCATTGCCAAAAAGCCACACACCTACTCTAAAATTATGCCCAATCATGATGAAAATTTGATGACCCATGACTAGATAGATATGAATTCAATTATTGTAGCAAATTCATTGAGAAGAATTCTAAAATATTGTTTTAGAACAAACTCAAGCCATATCTTATGGATAATCAGACAATCCCTAAGAACATGTAAAGTTGTGTCCATATCACATCTCAAGCAATATGGATTTCCTCCCAAGTTGCAAGACAACTTTAATTCATTAGTCAACAGTCGCTTATGAGGGGCTAGCCAGAGGAAAGTTTTAATACATTGACGTCCCTTTTCACTTCCAAATAGTGGACTATGTACTATCATATTCTTGATTGTCTGCCCCATTGATTACCTTGCTCCTTGACTTAACAAAGAGAGATCAGCATCTAGTACCATCCCACAAAAGAGTATCTTCCTCATCCGAGGCTAAAGGAGGTTTGACACCTCTAATGCGAAAGATTATATCTGCTAATATGATTCCTTTGAAAATCCGAAAATTCCAATTTCCATTCAACACTTACTTTTCTGTCCATCTTGTAGGAGATAGTTGGGTACCAACAATATTATAGAGCGGCTCCGTTCCCGGTATCCAAAACCTAACATATTTGCCATTTCCCAAACTCCATAAAGCTCCTTCTTATAAGGTCAACCATTATTCATAATCTCCTTCCATAAGATTGAGTCACTAGGTTTAGCATGAAATCATTTATCTGCGAATAATATTTAGCAGTCAAAACTTGTGCCTAGAAATTATTAGGTTGAGTCACGAAGCCCCATGTTAGCCTCATCATAAATCCGTCATTAGTCAGTTCAAGAGCTCTAAAACCAAGACTACGACATTTCTTAGGCTTGCAGATGGACTCCCAATTCAGGAGGTGAATTCGACATAAGTCACCTGTCTCCCCCCATATGAAAGCGCAACAAATCGTTTCAATCTCTCGACAAACTTAAGTTGGAACTTTAGTGCACTATACGATAGACATAATTGCAGATTGGACTAAAGTAATTCAACCTGCCATTGACAAGGATATCCATCCACTAAGCCTTTTATTTGTTCTCACTAATATAGATTGAAAATGCCTCAAAGGATTTCTTCGATGAATCAAAGGCACTCCCAAATATTTCTCTAGCTTTCGCACATACACCAAAACCATAAATCTTGCTCAAATTACGTTTCGGTCTCAAAGAAGCATTCTTCATACTAAAAATTTTAGTTTTAGCCTTGCTCACAATCTCTTTCTGATCTATTGCAAAATTACCTAAACATTCCTTGATGACATCCATTTGATCTCTCAAAGCCTCTGCCATTAACAGGAGATCATCCACAAACATTAGAGGAGAAATTCATGGTCCCTCCTTGAAAGTAAAAAACTTTCCACCTTTTTGAATTACTGCATCATTAATAAGGGGAGATAACATTTCCATGCATAACACAAATATGTATTGTGAAAGAAGGTCCCTTGACAAATTCCTTTGCTTGGAAAGAATTCCTCCATAGTCTCGCCATTCCACAAAACTTGCAAGAAAGATTATGTGATGCAATTCATAATTAAACTAACCATAAAATCTGGGACACCGACAAGTGAAGAGTCTCCTCAATGAAGTACCCTTGTTTCCCTTGAATTTCACTCATCGAGTGAATTGCCTCTTAATGCAAAAATAACATTGTCCTCAATATGTCTACCAGGAACAAAACTAGTTTGATTAGGCGAGATGAGTTGCAGAAGCACTTCCTTTAGTCTATTCACGATCACTTTAGTGAGAATTTTGTAAGCTAGGTTTTATTAATCTCAACCTAGTTATAATTCCTAAACCATGCCTCAACAATCAAAATTAACAACATTTATTGTAGTTTCACGTAAATAGGGCAAGAAAGTTCTATGGAAAACAACCAGATTCCACTAACGTTGAAAGAAAACTACTTGAAAAGCATCCGGTTCTAGCGCTTTGTAAGATATCAAATAGTGATTTGTGGACCTCTTCTTTGTCAACTAGTTTAGCTAGGTTCGAAGATTGCAAAGAACTCAGTATTGGGAAAATCCCTTATGATGTTTGGAAGATGACAAAATAATCAAAGGCTACTAAAATATTTAATAGTTGAATAGATTAGGTTGAAGATGTACAAATCATTATGTAGATGATGTCCTAATATGCCGTCTAAAGGTTATGACTTCTCTATCAATAATAATGCATTGGGCGTAGAGGTGTCTATAAGCTGGAGGTACATGAGTAGAAGGTGAATAAACCTAAAAGCGAGAAGTTTGATAGGTGAACAGCAAGGTATAGCCACTTCAATATACTTGGAAGGCCTATAAGAGAGAAGCTAGAGTGAAGTTGGTCTACTTTGCCAATACTAAATGTATTCAAGTATGAAGTGAAAGATTGACAATAATTGAGCGAACCCTTATGAAGGTAAACAAGTCATGTAGAACATGAAGTTCATGGAGGCTTGGAGGTACTAGACAAGTGAACAATTTATATAGTCTTGGATCATTGAGATACTGAAGAACCACAAATGGATGGCAGTATGTAAGAAGTGCTTCATATTACTTGTAGCCCAATATAACTAGGAAGTCAGATATAACCGAGTCTGATATCAAGGAAAGTTGGATATAAGCGAGAAGCCTAATAAAACCGGAAGCATTGATATCACCAGAAAGCTTGATATAATCGAAAACTGCTGATATAACTAGAGTTGTTATATTACATGTGCATAACAACTTATCACGTCCTATGGATATCTAATGACGATATTTATTAGAACATTTAAAGCAATTAGTTATATGGATTGGATTCCTAAACGAAGATGTTGATTGATTATCAATCTTATGAAATATCTACTTATAAGATCTTAATTATGTGTGATAGTTTGATTGATTGTATCCAATGACTAAATTGATCATCTTGAAGATTATCCTACATCTAGTTTAGAGATTGAAGACTGTACAAGAAGATCAATCTACACTGAAGAAGAGAAGAACTACGAAATAGAGAGCTTTATTTATTGATACATACTATGAGTGAGCTACAATGAGTGCTTACACTGATTGTAATATGAGTGACAAGTGTACTAGTGTTGTGTAGTGCTTGAATGTATGATAGCATGATCTATTAGCTTTAGGTATAAGCAACACCGGCTTAGGGTACAAGAGCTTCATTTAGAAGCAGCATGTAATACTGTGCAATTACGCATAAGATTACTAGTAAAATCCAACCAATAGGTTATTAGTTTAGGAAAGTGGACAAAGGCTTTTATATTAAGCGAATCACTATAAGCTTTGTGTATATTAATCTCTATCTCTTTGCTTAATTCATTATTGCTTGATAGAAGCACACTGTACTATTTGATATAACCAAATCCTACTTACATCAACACTCTATTTTACCCAGTTATGCTTATATTAAACTTGACGCTTTTCATTCCGCATTATTTTATCAAGTTTCTTGAAATTGCCTATTTACCTTTCTATAGGTGATATTGCTAGCCAACATCACTCATGGATTTGAAATCCGCTAGGCTATGGAATTGTGGTTGGGGATGGGTCATCGTCGGTGAAAAGGTTCTTGTAGAAATCCACCACAATGCCTTTCAATTCCTCTTGGTTAAACACCCATTCTCCATTATTATTCTTTAGAGCATCAATTTTATTTTTTTAACGGCAAATAATTGTGTTAGCTTGAAAAAAGTTTGTATTTTTATCCCCGAACTGTAACCATTGATGTCTAGATTTTTTTTTATACCAGTTGATTTCTTCCTGAACTGAGACATCAACCCACTTTTTTTTGTAATTTCACTTCAAGTTTCAACAAAAAGGGCTTGTACCCTTCTCAAATGCCTTTTTGGATGGCTCTAATCTAGCCAGCAAATTCTTTTTTTCTTCTCAAAATGTTTCCCAAGACATTCCATTCCACTCCTTCAGGATATTTTGTAGTTGGGACAAAACAACATGAACTCACCATTCCAATTAAGTTGAGCAAACTCATTAAAAGAAGTATGAGTTAACCAAGCTACATCAAATTGAAAGGGCCGATTTACCTTAGGAGTCCTCTCATGGTATGGAGCATTCAAGAGATAATGATGGTCAGATTTAACTCTTGGAAGTACTCGAACTGTTGTATCACAAACGCCAAAAAAAGATTAGATAATGCTCTATCAAGGCGCGTCATTACTCAATATTATCCATTCCACTCTTGCCCAAGCTATATAAATTTCATTCCCACCCAATCAAGATCAATTAGATGAAATCTGTCAATCAATCCACTCTCTAAACCTAGTAAATTTCGTAGCATTGATTGGTGCACCCCTTTCTGTTACGGAAGCCAAACAATTGAACAATAAAATAAACAAAACTAGAAAATAAATCGAATATCATATTTACGTGATTTGGTTATAGTGACCTACATCCATAGATAGAAGTAGGGGTGTCAAAACCAAACACAATACCGAACCGAAACACAAACCGACCCGACCCGCTACCTAAATTTTCTTATTAGGTCGGGTTGGATCTCAACTTGTTTGGGTAACAATAAAAAGAATTGGGTATTGTTTGGATCTAGTGGGCTTGGGTACCCAAGCTCAACCCAAACAATAACCAAAACCCTTAAGATCGCTCCTTCTCCTAGGACCCTGCCATCGACTTCTTCTTTCCCGGGTTCTGCCGCGCCGCCACCGCCGCAACATTACCCTCGGCCCGACGGGCGCTGAGATCGACAGCCCGCTGGCGTCCTCAAGCTCACCAACGAGACACGGTGAAACCTAGACTGAACCGATGACCATTTGATCAGCACAACGCGACATCATCGGCAAGAAGAAGACTTTTAGAGGCTTTGGACAGAAAGATGGCCGATGGATTCTAACGACGCATGCAACACCAATCTAATGCACTTGAATTCCGTTTGTCTATTTTCATCCTAGAGCAAACGAGTAATTTGCAGTGGACGCTGGCATCTGTTCCATTGATCAAGCGGCTCTCTCGAGCTCGCCTTTCGCCGCTGCTGCCTCCTCCGCTCCCGCTCGTCGGGCGGCGGCGGCGGGCGGCGACCGCCCACATCCTTGCTGTTGCACCCGCCGCCTCTGCCATCTTCCGAGAGCGATGGCGCAGCCAGGCCTCTCTTTCACTCCCCATGATCCGTCCTCCAGCAACGCGGCGTCAAAGTCCGCGGATCCGACGTAAGTTCCTCTTCGCGCGTGCATCGGCGCAGCCTAGCGAGAACTCGTTTTTCAGCAGATAGCTTAACGCGCTCGGCTTGCATGGTTCCCCATCTTGCTGGGTTGGCGTCGGACTTCGCAACAGTTTCGGTTCGTTCGATGCGCGAACAGTTTGGCGCAATGGGTTTTTTGATACTTGAAAGCCCAGCTGAGTTGAGGTCTTGTAATGCTCAGGGCGTCTTGATTTCAACTTTTCATTCTTTAAAGTATGAGGTCGTGAGTTGTTGAGATAAGCGGTTGGAGAGCGCGTGATGTGTTTGATTTTATGCTCCATTCATTGGACATGCGAATAGGGGTTCCTGGGTAGTTACGTATATGGCCCTGCTGTTATGTGATTATCGGATTATTCCTCTGTGGGTAAATTGTTCTTATTCTCGAGGATTTCTCTGTGCTGGCTGCACTTTGGTCATTGGTCGAATTTCGTGCTCCGAACCTGCTTACTAACAGGATTAGTGAGTCGACAGTCTATTTAAATGGGGTAATTAAGGAGTACATGCATTTATATTTCCTACATTAATTACTATGGGGTAATTAAGGAGTACTCTTTTCAGGCGGCTTTTTTTCATATCCTTCTTACTTATTTCTCATGGATGCGGACTTTTAAATGATTAGTAAACCTCTAAACACGAACTCGACCCGAACCAACCCGATCCGAACACGACCCGATTGTGCGGCTATATAATGTTTGGGTCTTGTTTCGGGTCGGGCCAAGCACATATATTCATTGTTTCGGGTCGGGTCGGGTATCATGAAAACCCGACTCGACCCGATCCATTGACACCCCTAGATAAAAGAGCAACAAATTCCACTATAAATCAAGCAATACAAATAGAGATTATAACCATACTTGAGTCACTCGGACACTCTAAGTGTTTTCCAAACCCCAATTACACCCAATAACTCATGCAGTGTTTAGCTCACAATTCCCTAACGAAATAATCTCTCAATCTCACGAAGAAATTATGTAAATCTTACCACAAGATTTAATCACTAAAACACACTCGGATATCTTGAGGGGATAATTCACTAAAATAAGCTCCTCTTTGATGATCTTCACAAATAACATATCCTTCTTATTTATAGGCAAGAATTGGATTCAAATTAGGAAACCTCTTTTTAGGAAACCTTCTTCAATTAAGAAACCTTTCCAAATAAAAATCATTCAATTAGGAAACCTATTCAAAATAGGAAACCTACTTGAATTAGGGAACTTTCTTATTCGAGCTCAAATTCAAGATATATTTTGACACTTTCTTTTTGTTTGGAAATGCAATGTAGTTAAAATCACGGTGACCATCCAAGGTTGTGTCGTTTTAGCAGCTATCTTCATGATGATCCCTCAATTATGCTTTAGCTAATTCATCTAGTTTGGCATAGACAGCAGTTAACCACCAGCTTCTATTACCCCATCTCTAGCTCGAACATGAATAAATTAAAAATCAACTTGAACCACTTCCATAGTAAAGGTAGCATCACGCCATAACATCCAGATTCCTCCCAAAAAGCCTTATGCCTTAGCATGAGTATGATTAGGAAATCTAAGTTTCTCTGTTATTTGAGAAGCTTGATCTCCACTCACTCTTGATTCAACAATTATAAGCACGTGAATTCTCTGCAAATGAATCAAGTTCTTAGCCGTTGCTAAAACCTTTTCACTCCCCGAACCTTCACAATCCCACATTAACAGCCGCATTAAAAAAAAAAGTTTGAAAGATAGAAGGGTACGACAACTAGACGGAACCATCTAGCATCATAGGATTCACCATATCAATATCCTCATCAAGCATCAGATGAGTTCCTCAAGAGAATCTGGAACCTCCAACACAGTTGAATTGATTTCCCTTCATCTACCAATATCATGAGGTGGTTTTGGTAGTGCTTGTAGGACATCTTTCGAAACCTGTGGCACATTCTGATTTGAAAAGAGCTCTTTACTAGATACTGCACAAGGGAAGCACCGTGTTGTCAAGGTGAGAATTTAAAGAATTAAGTCGCAATGTGGATGAGTTATCTCGAGTGGAAAAACTTTGTTGGAAGACCCTGTTATTGTCCTTGGGAGGAAGGCCCCGGACAACTTTGGTTAATTGCTCGTGAGGCCGAGACAATCCCAAACTTTCGTTTTCCATGAGCAAGCCCTCAGAATCGAAATCAACAACTTTACCTTTTTTTTTTATCTTTGGTTTTAATGGCATTTTCCACGTTCGAAATATGTATCTCTTGATGAGGATGACCATTTAGATCTTCACAAAAGTTTGCTTGAGGTAGCACTGAAAAGCGGAATCCCGGAGGAACTATATCTCCACCTTCTTTTTGACTATCCGCTATCGCTTCTCTCTTGTTGTCTTTGGCTCCTTCGGGATTTGTTCACAACCATCCACGCGCCAGACTTATTTTTCGGCTCCCTTTGAACTTCTTGTGGTTTTGTTATGTATACAGCAGAGAATCAGGCATAGAGACACTACAAAAAAAACAAGAAATTTTTTTGAAATTTGCGACAAAATCTTTTCCGTCGCAAATTGCGACGGAATTTGCGACGTATTAAATTTTCCGTCGCAAATTTGCGACGGCAATGTCAGTCCGTCGCAAATTTGCGACGAAAACACCCGTTCGTCACAAATTCGCACTTTATTAACCCGTGACATTCTCTCTCTCGCTCTCTCTTGCTGTCTCTCGCTCTCTCGGTCTCGATCGCTTTTCTCCGCTTTCATATATCCGATATCGCAAAATCCGGCGCATGCATATTAATCTCGGCGAAGATTTTGTACGGTAAGTACAAAATTGCTAGCTTCATGACTATTCGTCATTGCATTGTAATTTTTTTTAATATATGTTTATATTTACTTTTTCCGTATCTGCATCACGGTGTAATGACCGGCGACCCGGCGACACCGCCGGCCTTCGAATGTGCAGAATGGCCACGCCATTTTCGGCGACGGAACGTTTATCTCCGTCGCAAATTTGCGACAGATTTGAGTAATCCGTTGCAAATTTGCGATGGAAAAACGCTCTCCGTCGCAAATTTGCGGCCGAGCGTCGGATTTTAAATCGCAAAATTTGCGGCGGAAAAAAGCTCTCTGTTGCAAATTTGCAGCGGATGTCGGTTTTTAAATCGCAAATTTTGAGGCGGAACCATATTTCCGTCGCAAATTTGCGACGGAGGCGTTTCCATCGCAAATTTGCCATGGAGGCGTTTCCGTCCCAAAATTTGCGGCGGAGCGGTATTTCCGTCGCAAATTTGCAGCAGACGACGGTTCCGTCGCCAAATTTGCGGCGGCAACCGATTCCGTCGCCAAATTTGCGGCGGAACCATTTCCGTCGCAAATTTGCGACTAATAAGCATTCCGTCGCAAATTTTGCGACGGTGAACATTTCGTCGCCAAATTTGCGGCGGACAGTATTCCGTTGCAAATTTGCGACGGAACCATATTTCGTCGCAAATTTTGCAGGGGCGGAATACGTTCATCGCCATTTTGCGACGGAGAACCGTTACCGTTGCAAATTTTGCGACGGACGCCATTTTGCAATTTGCAGCGGATTCTAGTACCCGTCGCAAATTCTGACGGAATTTTTATTTATTGGTGATAAATTTGCGAGGGGCGAATTCCGTTTCCATGGTACATTAAAAAATTATTAAAAAATATTGATTCTTATGTGATTAATCTTTTTGTGGGTTTGTGACTAATTGAAGGTCTACTTAATCCAAGTGGACTTTTGCAATTCTCATCAAATTCATCACTTTGTCCTACCAATATTTCAGTCAAATATTTAGGTAAGTCTTCTTTACATTGTAATTTTTTCTATTTTACAATTTCATATTAATTGTTGCGTGAATAACAAAAATTATAATTTCCAAAATTGTATAGTTTTAATTCAGAACAATAGATATGATATTTTGAATATTTTACCAGAATTTTATATTTTAATATAGACACAATGCAAAGAGAAAGGGCTTGGATGTATAATAAGAACTTACACGGACGTCAAGGATTGATGAGATGAGTTTTAGTCTTGGGTTGGAACTATTTTTAGAATTTGCTAGTAGTAAATATGAGTTTATGGATAGAAATAAGTTAAGTTGTCCATGTAAAAAGTGCGGTAATGGTAAATTTCTTGTGTGTGATCAAGTTAGAGAATATCTTACTAGATTTGGGTTTACTCGAACTACTATAATTGGACGTCCCATGGTGAATCATTTATATCGGCGAAGGATATGGAAGAAGTGACCAATTTTCAGTTAGGGAAGAATGTGGCTATTATGAGCAATTGAACCCATACGAAAGGATGGTGATTGATGCAGCTAGTTATAATTTTGTCTCAGAATCAAATCATGCAAGTACTAGTTTTACTCCTACACGTGAATAAGTGGGTACTAGTCATGCTTCACAATTGGAAGATATAGGAGTAACGGGTTTTGAGGAGAATGTGTTTAATGAAACTTTTCAATCTAATCAGTTCCGGGATGTGTTGAAAGCGGTAGATGAACCTCTATGGGCAGGTTGTGAGGACCACACTAAGTTATCGGTGACAGCCCGACTATTAAATATCAAGGCAGAGTACAATGTGTTCCGCAGATTGCTTCAACTCTTTTGTTGAAGTAATGCATGAATCATTGTCTCGTGATAACAACATGCCAAGTGATTTTTATGATATGAAAAAACTGGTGGATAACTTAGGTCTTCGGTTGTAAGAATTGATGTATGTAGTAGAGGTTGTATGATATATTGGAGAGATGATGTAAATGCAGAATCTTGCAAATTTGTAGCTAACCTAGGTACAAGATTAACAGGAGGCCGGGTCGTAATCAGAAGCGTAGACCATGCAAGCAAATGTTTTATCTGCCATTAATCCCCAGATTGCAAAGGCTTTATGCGCCTAAAGCCATCACTGAACACATGACTTGGCATGCAAATCATGAAATGTAAGAGGGTCTAATGTGTCATCTTTCGGATGCGGAGGCATGGCAACATTTTGATAGAACATACCCAGAGTTTGCAATGGAGCCTCGGAATATCAAGGTTAGATCTATGTGCCGATGGATTTGCTCCATTTGGGAAAATAGGAAAAAGTTATTCATGCTGGCCGCTGATCTTAACGCTGCATAATCTTCCACCTGGTATGTGCATGAAGACACTTTATATGTTTTTGACATTGATCGTGACAGGCCGCAAAATCAAAAAAATTGATAGATATTTATATGCAACCATTGATTGAAGAGTTCAACGGCTATGGGTTGAAGGTGTCCCTATGTATGATGTTTCTACCGATCAAACATTTGTAATGAAGGCTGTCCTTCTTTGGACGATAAATGACTTTCCAGCTTACGGAATGTTATCTGGATGGAGTACAAACTGGGATCTTAGGATGTCCGATATGTTTGGAGAGGTCAAAGTCATTTAGATTAAAACATGGAAAGAAGCCTTGCTATTTTGATTGTCACAGACAATTTTTGCCGCAAGTCATCCTTTCGGAAGGAATAAGAAATAGTTCATCAAGAATAGAATCGAAAGAACGCGCGTCCACCATTGAGGTTGACCGGCGATCAAATTTGGGAGCGTGTGCAGAACTTTGCAACCGTTGTTGAGAACCCGCACGGCACGACTTTTTGGCGCGTCGGAAGTTCGGCAAGTGGACAAAACGCAAAGTATATTTTGGGATCTACCATATTGAAGGCGATCTTATTCATCATAATCTTGACGTCATGCACATAGAAAAGAATGTTTTCGACAATGTCATAAATCTTGTGATGGATGTCGCCGAAAACAAAAGACAACTTGAACGCAAGAAAAGATATGAGAGATATTTGCGATCGGCCAATACTAGCTGTGGATGCAAGCAGGGGACCAAAATCGAAAGCGCTTTTTATACCTTGGATAAGGAGCAGAGGCGAGTTGTTTGTTAATGGTTGAAATGTGTGCGGTTTCCTGATGGATATGCTTCAAACCTCGGGAGATGTGTTGATTTGAATGAATGCAAGTTGACAGGTTTGAAGAGTCATGATTGTCACATTCTGATGGAAAGACTAATTCCAATAGCTTTGAAGGAAGTTCTACCGAATTTTGTATGGGGCACCATTACCGAATTAAGCAATTTCCTCCATGATATTTGCTCGATAGTGTTAAAAGCATCGCACATGGAACAACTAGAGAGAGATATTCCAATTATTCTTTGCAACTTAGAAAGGATATTTCCTCCAGCGCTTTTTTTTTTTGATTCAATGGAGCATCTGTTAGTTCACTTGCCTTATGAGGCCAAAGTTGCAGTCCCCGCCCAATTTCGATGGATGTATCCATTTGAGAGGTAATGTTTTTTTTTTAAATACAGTTCAAATTAGTTTATCATATAATATGTTCCGATAAGCTTCTTTGTATTTCAACTAGATTCTTATATCATTTGAAGAAAAAGTAAAAAACAAGGCACGTGTTGAAGCTTCAATTTGTAATGCATATATTGTTGAAGAAGTGACAACATTTGCATCATACTATTTTGAGCCGCAGACGCTCAAGTGTAAGAGTTGGAGAGCAAAAGCAGAAATGATGAGGGCCCCATTGATCCTAATTGCACGGCATTCTCTATTTTCAATTATCTGGGTTGACCAAGTGGCGATGTCGGTTTCGTTATTTATCGGGAGAAGAATTTCATGCAGCCCATACTTATATTTTATTGAACTGCCCATAGTCGAGCCATACTTCTGATTCAACAATTTAAGCACGCAAATATATTTTTTATGTCAAATGAATAATAATGATATAGTTTTCTTATTAGGATTTTCCAAACTTTTCAATGTCCGGACTACAAACCAAATGAGTTTGACCGCTTATTAAATGAAAAATTTGAAAGATAGAATGGTTCAAAACATACGGAACCATCTTGCATATGGATCAAAACCAAGTTATTAAAATTATATACATCATTTAGTAAAATATATATTATTGATTTTGCATGTTCCTTTAGGTTACCAATAATTATGATGAATTTGGAGTGCTTGGATTGACATATTATCGAAACCTGGGGTCCACATTAAAATTTGAAAGTTGGCTCTTTATTTAGAAATGGATATAATATTCATACACAAGAATACGAAAGGGAAAATCCACAATGAATAGTGCAATGTGGATGAGTTATCCAATGGAAAAACTTTGTTGGAAGATGATTTTTATTGTCCTTGGGAGGAAATCATAGACAACTTTTGGTTATTGCTCGTGACCATTAACAATCCGTGTTGTGTTATCCATGAGCAAGCCCTCAGAATCGAAATCAAAGGAATGAAGGTTTTTTTTAATTTGATTGAAATATTTTCCACAAGAAATATGTATCTTGATGAGGATGAACCATTTAGATCTTCACAAAACAAGCAATTGAGGTATGTTGAAAATCATATCCTAGTTTGAACTATATCTCAACCTTGATTTTTGACTATCCGTAAAATCTTCTCTCTTGAGGTCTTTGGCTCCGGAAGGATTTGTTCCAACCATCCAAGAGCGCCAGACTTATTTTCGGCTCGGGTTGAAATTGTGGTTTTATAACATACCAACAGAGAATCAGGCATAGAGACAATAAAAATGTGAAATCCAACTGAAATTTGCAAAATTAAATGTACAAAAATGTTATGAATCTGATTTTCCAGATGCAAATTTAAGACGGCAATGTAAAACGAGGACAAGGACGAAAATTAACCCTAAGATGAGGAAGATGAAGATGAAGATTAAGACGTGAAGATTAAAATTTTTGTCACAAAACACTACAAAGGTGTAATTATTAATGCTACAAGTGCTATTTTGGTTGTTATCATTATTGTTCTTGTTATTATTGTTATTGTGCTTTTTTATTATTGTTATTGTCTATTATTCTTGCTATTTTAATTTTTTCGTCCGAAATTTTGTCCCTAAATGCCGATAAGTCAAATATTATTAACGCCATTTAACGACGAACAATATTCTAATTTCTATTATAAAATTTGAGATGCCAAAATTTTGGACTGAAAAAGACATAGCAAATTTAGGACCCTAATCAATGAGACGCTAAATTTTTGACAGAAAAAGACGTTACAAATTTACAATGATTATTTAGTATGTGCAAAATTACGACGGACTCAAAACCTGTCTATCGCAAAATTTTCAACGGAATATACTGGTTCATCGCAAATGTTATGGATTTTCGACCGTTTGAAAATTTGCGACGGACTCCATTTCCGTCGCAAATTTTGCGCAAATTTTGATTTCCGCCGAAATATTTGCGACGGTGTAGAAATTTGGCGACGGATGGTTTCGCAAATTTGCGTGAACCAAATTGTCGCAAATTTTGAGACGGAGATATCCGTTGCCAAATTGCAAAACTTAAAGGTACAAATTTTACGACGGACAGCCGTTCGCCGCCAATTTGCAACGGATTCTAGTAGCACGTAAAAATTTACGACGGAATTTTTATTTATTGGTGATAAATTTGCGAGGGATAAATTCCGTTTCCATCGTACATTAAAAATTATTAAAAAATATTGATTCTTATGTGATTAATCTTTTTTGGGTTTGTGACTAATTGAAGGTCTCGCAATCCAAGTGGACTTTGCAATTCTCATCAAATTCATCACTTTGTCCTACCAATATTTCAGTCAAATATTTAGGTAAGTCTTCTTTACATTGTAATTTTTTCTATTTTTTCATTTTCATATTAATTGTTGCGTGAATAACAAAAAATTATAATTTCCA
Source organism: Syzygium grande (assembly GCA_024733475.1). Taxonomy (NCBI): domain Eukaryota; kingdom Viridiplantae; phylum Streptophyta; class Magnoliopsida; order Myrtales; family Myrtaceae; genus Syzygium; species Syzygium grande. The sequence goes on from JAMXDD010000032.1 coordinate 200,774, forward strand.
AAATTGTATAGTTTTAATTCAGAACAATAGATATGATATTTTGAATATTTTACCAGAATTTTATATTTTAATACAGACACAATGCAAAGAGAAAGGGCTTGGATGTATAATAAGAACTTACCGGACGTCAAGGATTGTGAGATGAGTTTAAATCTTGGGTTGGAACTATTTTTAGAATTTGCTAGTAGTAAATATGAGTTTATGGATAGAAATAAGTTAAGTTGTCCATGTAAAAAGTGCGGTAATGGTAAATTTCTTGTGTGTGATCAAGTTAGAGAATATCTTACTAGATTTGGGTTTACTCGAACTACTATAATTGGACGTCCCATGGTGAATCATTTATATCCGGCGAAGGATATGGAAGAAGTGACCAATTTTCAGTTAGGGAAGAATGTGGCTATTATGAGCAATTGAACCCATACGAAAGGATGGTGATTGATGCAACTAGTTATAATTTTGTCGAGTAATCAAATCATACAAGTACTAGTTTTACTCCTACACGTGAACAAGTGGGTACTAGTCATGCTTTACAATTGGAAGATATAGAGTAACGGGTTTTGAGGAGAATGTGTTTAATGAAACTTTTCAATCTAATCAGTTTTGGGATGTGTTGAAAGCAGATAGATGAACCTCTATGGGCAGGTTGTGAGGACCACACTAAGTTATGGGTGACAGCCCGACTATTAAATATCAAGGCAGAGTACAATGTGTCTGCAGATTGCTTCAACTCTTTTTGTTGAAGTAATGCATGAATCATTGTCTCGTGATAACAACATGCCAAGTGATTTTTATGATATGAAAAAACTGGTGGATAACTTAGGTCTTCCGGTTGTAAGAATTGATGTATGTAGTAGAGGTTGTATGATATATTGGAGAGATGATGTAAATGCAGAATCTTGCAAATTTCTGTAGCTAACCTAGGTACAAGATTAACAGGAGGCCGGGTCGTAATCAGAAGCGTAGACCATGCAAGCAAATGTTTTATCTCGCCATTAATCCCCAGATTGCAAAGGCTTTATGCGTCTAAAGCCATCTTGAACACATGACTTGGCATGCAAATCATGAAACAGAAGAGGGTCTAATGTGTCATCTTTCGGATGCGGAGGCATGGCAACATTTTGATAGAACATACCCGAGTTTGCAATGGAGCCTCGGAATATCAAGGTTAGATCTATGTGCCGATGGATTTGCTCCATTTGGGAAAATAGGAAAAAGTTATTCATGCTGGCCCGTGATCTTAACGCCGCACAATCTTCCACCTTGGTATGTGCATGAAGACACTTTATATGTTTTTGACATTGATCGTGACAGGGCCGCAAAATCCGAAAAAGTTGATAGATATTTATATGCAACCATTGATTGAGGAGTTACAACGGCTATGGGCTATGGGTTGAAGGTGTCCCGACGTATGACGTTTCTACCGATCAAACATTTGTAATGAAGGCTGTCCTTCTTTGGACGATAAATGACTTTCCAGCTTACGGAATGTTATCTGGATGGAGTACAACTGGGATCTTAGGATGTCCGATATGTTTGGAGAGGTCAAAGTCATTTAGATTAAAACATGGAAAGAAGCCTTGCTATTTTGATTGTCACGGATAATTTTTGCGGCAAGTCATCCTTTCGGAAGGAATAAGAAATAGTTCATCAAGAATAGAATCGAAAGAACGCGTCCACCATTGAGGTTGACCGGCGATCAAATTTGGGGCGTGTGCAGAACTTTGCAAACCGTTGTTGAGAAACCTGACGCGACACGACTTTGCGTCGGAAGTTCGCTTAAGTGGACAAAAGCGCGGTATATTTTGGGATCTACCATATTGGAAGGCGCATCTTATTCATCATAATCTTGACGCGTCATGCACATAGAAAAGAATGTTTTCGACAATGTCATAAATCTTGTGATGGATGTCGCGGAAAAACAAAAGACAACTTGAACGCAAGAAAAGATATGAGAGATATTTGCGATCGGCCAATACTAGCTGTGGATGCAAGTAGCGGGGACCAAAATCGAAAGCGGTTTATACCTTGGATAAGGAGCAGAGGCGAGTTGTTTGTTAATGGTTGAAAATGCGGTTTCTCGATGGATATGCTTGAACCTCGGGAGATGTGTTGATTTGAATGAATGCAAGTTGACAGGTTTGAAGAGTCATGATTGTCACATTCGATGGAAAGACTAATTCAATAGCTTTGAAGGAAGTTCTACGAATTTTGTATGGGGCACCATTACCGAATTAAGCAATTTCCTCCATGATATTTGCTCGATAGTGTTAAAAGCATCGCACATGGAACAACTAGAGAGAGATATTCCAATTATTCTTTGCAACTTAGAAAGGATATTTCCTCCAGCGTTTTTTTGATTCAATGGAGCATCTGTTAGTTCACTTGCCTTATGAGGCCAAAGTTGCGGTGTCCCGCCCAATTTCGATGGATGTATCCATTTGAGAGGTAATGTTTTTTTTTTTTTTAAATACAGTTCAAATTAGTTTATCATATAATATGTTCCGATAAGCTTCTTTGTATTTCAACTAGATTCTTATATCATTTGAAGAAAAAAGTAAAAAACAAGGCACGTGTTGAAGCTTCAATTTGTAATGCATATATTGTTGAAGAAGTGACAACATTTGCATCATACTATTTTTGAGCCGCACGTTCGGTGCAAGAGTTGGAGAGCAGGCAGAAATGATGAGGGCCCCATTGATCCTAATTGCACGGCATTCTCTATTTTCAATTATCCAGGTTGACCAAGCGGCGCATGTCGGTTTCGTTACTTATCAGGCGAAGAATTTCATGCAGCCCATACTTATATTTTATTGAACTGCCCAGAAGTCGAGCCATACTTCAAGTAAGTGTAAATTTGCAAATATATATTTTGCGTGTCAAATATTTGCTAATAATGATATAGTTTTTAATATTAGGATTTTCCAAACTTCAATGTCTGGACTACAACCAAATGAGTTTGACCGTTTATGCGATGAACAATTTGCAGCATGGTTCAAAACATATGTAAGTTGCCTATGGATCAAAACCAAGTTATTAAAATTATATACATCATTTAGTAAAATATATATTATTGATTTTGCATGTGTAACTTTAGGTTCACAGTAATTATGATGAATTTGGAGGGCAAGGATTGCTATATTATCTGTCATGGGGTCCACAGTTAAAAGTTCGAAGTTGGCCAGCATATTTCATAAATGGATATAATATTCATACTCAAGAATACGAAATGGGAAAATCCACAATGAATAGTGGTGTGTCATTCGGTTATCCAATGGTGACAGTTGGAAAGATGATTTTTATGGCTTGTTGGATGAAATCATAGAGATAGAGTATCCTGGACCATTAATGATGCGTGTTGTGTTATTTAAGTGCACGTGGTTTGACCCCGTCAAAGGAATGAAGGTGTATCTGAAGTTTAATTTGATTGAAATAAATCACAAGAAAAGGTATATGAAGTATGAACCATTTGTGTTGGCACAACAAGCAATTCAAGTATGTTATGCATCATATCCTAGTTTGAAATGTGACAAAGTTGATTGGTGGGCTGTATGTAAAATCAAAGCACGGAGGAAAATCGAGGAACACTTTGGAAGGATAGAGCCTACCAACAAGAGGAAGTGTGTAACACGGTTAAAATTGAGGAATATAACATACCAACTTTACGAGATCCGTGTGGAGCAATGATAGATGTGGATCCAACTGAAATTTGCAAATTAAATGTACAAGAATGTTATGAATCTGATTTTCGGACGGATGACGAAGACGAGGGGGCGAAGACGAGGACAAGGACGAAAAGACGAAGATGAAGATGAAGACGAAGATTTAAGACGAAGATTAAAATTTTTGTCACAAAACACTACAGTGTGTAATTATTAATGCTACAAGTGCTATTTTGGTTGTTATCATTATTGTTCTTGTTATTATTGTTATTGTGCTTTTTTTATTATTGTTATTGTCTATTATTCTTGCTATTTTAATTTTTCGTCCGAAATTTTGTCCCTAAATGCCGACAAGTCAAATATTATTAACGAGCCGTAACATTTCCAATATTCTAATTTCTATTATAAAATTTGAGATGCCAAAATTTTGGACTGAAAAAAAGACATAGCAAATTTAGGACCCTAATCAATGAGACGCTAAATTTTTTGACAGAAAAAGGCGTTACAAATTTACAATGATTATTTAGTATGTGCAAAATTACGACGGACTCAAAAACCTGTCTATCGCAAATTTTCAACGGAATATACTGGTTCATCAAAAATGTTATGGATTTTCTACCGTTTGAAATTGGCGACGGACTCAGATCGTACATCGCCAAATTTTGTTAGGAAATATTTCTTTGGTAGAAATTTGCGACGGACTCGAGACCTGTCCGTGACAAATTGTGCAAATTTTTATCCGTTGCAAAACTTAAATTTTCAGACTGTCCACGGACTACAAATCGATCGTTGCAATTTTGCGATGGACACAACTCGTCCGTCGCAAAATTTGCGACGGAAAAAAACTTGTCCGTCGCAAATAATTTGCGACGGACACAAGACGTCCGTCGCAAATTAATTAGCGGCGGAAAGGTTCAGAAATAAATCAAGAATTTGCGGCGGACCTAACCGTCCGTCGCCAAATTTGAGAGTGAATTTCAAACCGTCGCCAAATTTTTATGACGGACAAAAATTTAGTCTATCGTCCAAATGTGAATTTCAAACCATTTGGGAATTTTTCCGTCGCAATTTTGGCGACGGATTTTTAATTTTAATCCGCTTAATTTTTTATCGAAAATTTTGCGATGGACATGTTAGTCCGTCGCAAATTTTGCAATGGACGCATCTAGGTCCGAATCCGTCGAAAATTTACGGCCGCGGAAATATTAGCGACGGACTGCTGTCGCAAATTTCGGCGGCTAGATTGGCAAATTCTCAAGATTTGTACCCGATTTTTCTTTCTTCTTCCCCGACTCCCCCTTCCCGACTTCTTTATCCGCGAAAAAATGCGAGATCCGTCGCCCGTCGATCCATCGCCGCCCATCGTCCCCGTCCCGCGCCCGTCGCGGCTCTGGCCGCTGACCCGCAAAGGCCCCTCCCTTGCGGTCTCCCTCGCCCGCCAGCCCGGCCAGCCTCCCCATCGCCCATTCTCTGAGCCGCCGCACCCGCTGTCGCCCGCCCAACCCTTCCCGCCCGGTTGCGCCCATCGCCCCGCCCCGCGCCTTTCGCCCCGCCGTCTCGTCCCCTCGCCCCGCCCCGGCCCGCCCCGCCCGTCTCCCTCGCCCCTACCCCCGCGAAGTCCTCCCCTAGCTCCGCCCCGCCCGGCCCCGCCCTCGCCCTGCCCCGCCTCCGTCGCCCTTGCCCGGCCCGCCCGGCCACCGCCCCCGCCTAGCCCGCCCCCTGCCGTCGCCTTCACCCCCACTCCGCCACTGCCCCGCCCTCGCCCCGCCCCCGCCCCCGTCACCCTCGCCGCCCCGGCCCGGTTTGCCACCCTTGCATGCCGTCATTCACCACTGACCAGCCGCGCGCCGCCGTGACCATCGCCGCCGGTACCCGCCGTCGCCCGCCGCCTCGCCGTCACCCACGCCCGTGCGGGACCTTATTCATTCCGCTTTGTTTTGTTGTTCTTGAACCAAGTAAGTCAACTCTCTAATTCCTAGTTAGTATAATTAGGTAATTAGTCGGATTTGGTTAGGGATTATTTAGGATTACTTTTCATTTGCTAAATTACGGGTCGATTTCACGATTGCATGTGGCTTTGATCGATAATCGACTGGTTAATTTGTTTATTATGTGGATGATTAAGCGTTAAATGACGATAGGATGATTGATTAAAGCGTTTTTATAGAAAATGCTTGAAAATTAAATAATTCTATAAAAAATCATGGAAAATTATGGAAAATTTAAAAAACGGTATATGCTGACAACAAATATGAATTTTTGACCGTAAAAGTTTTTTAAAATTTTTAACAAACTTAAATTTCATAATATCACAAAATTGCAGAAATTAATAGTGCCCACCCATTTTCAGTAAAATTGAGATTTTTAACGTTCGGGAAAAAAAATTATTAAAAATTTAAAATTTCCATAACCTGATAAAATGGCTTAACATAAATGTGATCTAACCCATTGTGGGAATTTTTTTTTTTTGTGAAGACAAATTACAAAAATTTAAAATTTAAAAATGCATGTAATTGCCTAGAAAACATGTGGCCATCAACTTAAAGTGAAATTTAAATTTCTTTAGATGGCAAAAAAAAAAGTTATAATTTAAAAATTTCAAAAATTTTTACGGAATGGCTTATAATACCGGTGGCCCACCACTTTTAGTTATATTTAATTTTTTTAACGTGCCCTAAAAATTGTTAAAATAAAGAATGACTAAAATTTAGGAATCTTTACCTAATAGTTTAGACTACCCATGGCCACCCAATTTTAGTATGGAATTTTATTTTTCACGGAAAAAAAAAATTTATATTAAAATTAATAATTTATAAATTCTTAAAATTTTAAAATTTGCAAAAACTTTCTGAGAATGTCTTAGAATATCGGTGGCTACCAACTTTTAGTGAAATTTTTTAGTTCCCAAAAAATTTAACAATAATAATAATAATTTTTTTCTTACAAAACTTTACAGAATGACTTAGAATATTTGTGGCCACGCACTTTCAGTGAAATTTAAATTTTTGTACGTGGTAAAAAAAATTTAATGAAAATGCATGCAATTCATATAGTGATGTTTGATACTGTGGTCACCCATATCGTGCTAATACATTGATGTTTCATATGAAAATGAATGGGATTCATAGTATATTTGTTTGTAGGAAATTGCACGTCATAAGCACTCGACATTGGCTCATTTCAAGGAAACTTTTTCTCAGTCTTTCCATCAAAATGGTAAGCTTCGTCATGTACATCATTATGTGTTCGTGTCGTATCAATAGTTCTTTACATATTCGTATAACCTTCCTACTTATCAGTTTAAACGTGGAGGTCACATGTCTAGAAGACAAGGCTCTTCCTCGTCCTCGTCCCCGTCCCTTTCCTCTACTCCTGCCCCGACATCTAACCCTCAACCACAATATGGTCCGTCATAATATGGCCACGTTGGCCCTTCCTCCCACGCTCAAAATGTTACGGGACTTTACCACATGCCAACTGAGCGTTCTCGGTTCAATCTCCTGTAGTTGCCTCTCCTTTTGTTCCACCCCGGTTATTCGGGCGGAACAATCGAATATTGACGGAAGCAGAGGTCGGGAAGATAATCGATTCTTCATATGCCCATTTGGAGACTCGTAAGTGCTTCATTTTTATTTTAGTATATGTCATATTTAGGGCTTTAGATATTGATGTCAACTGAATTATCCATGTTGCACAATATTCGTATGAATGCAGATTCACGGATGCTACATCTGTTGTGAGGGAATTGAACAAAATAGTAAGAAACTTCTGGATGGGAGAGTATATTAATTACAGAAGTGTTCCACAAGAAGTGAAAGAAATGTGGTGGAATGAGTTCAAGGTAAGTTTTACATATTTTATTTTCTCACCAATTAAGTTTGGTGTAGTATATTGATGGTTAAGAATGATGTAAAGGGACCAGAACAGCTCTGTAGTTTTCGATACCTAAAGGATCAGATATTTTCCCCGACATGAACTTTACAAAATCTGTCTTAATTTTAGTCTGGTGCATAGTTATAGATATGTGATCATCATAATAATTTTCAATTTGTGTTTTTATTCATTGCAGCGGAAGTTCACGTGGGACGAAGCGGAAGACAATGAAGTGAGAAGAATTTTCGATAAGAAAATAAGTGATTTTATGCGAAATGTTATGAATAGAGCGAAGAGCAAGCAAGCGAAGCCGTCTTTCTTTACAGCTGACAATTGGGTGGCAATTAACACATTTTGGGCATCCGAACAGAAGTCGGCAACTCTGTGATCAGAATAAGAAGAATCGATCTTCTAGTTCTAGTGATGGGTCAGCCACATATCTTTGGGGCTCTATCAACATTGGAGACATCATAAACGACCGGGTAAGTCTGTTAAATGAGTTATAAGTTAATTTAATTCAATTACTCAAGTTTACATTTTGTAGGCACATGAATTGGGGAAGGAACCGACATTTGCAGCTACATTTGAACGCACATTTCAAAAGAAAGATAAGACATGGATTGGTGATCGAGCAAAAGCTGTTAAGGTATGTAAGGTTATACTTTGGCTTATATGTAAACTATAATGAAAACCGTGAATGCTTTCAGTATTTATGGTATACATATATATAGTGATTTTATTTTCATCTATATTGTTAATGTAGGAAAAATATGATGATCTTTTAATAAGCAGTGCTAGTGGTAGTGATGATTGTCCCGAGTCCCGCCACACTGTTGATAATATGGCATTATGGATGGAGGCAACGGGTGGGGGCGAAAAAGGGAAAATATTTGGGCTGGGATCATTGTCAAAGACGTACATGCGGAATAGCACTGGAAGTTCATCAGCCGCTGGGACTGGTCGAAGGAAGTCACGAGTAGAGGAGCAATTGACCCAAGAAGTGGATCGTCTCGAATAATTTACTTGTTAAGAAGGATGAACGAATAGATAGCTTGGAAGAACAAATGAGAATGGTTATACAACACCTTAACCTCCAATGCAATGATGGGCCTCTTGTACCTCCAGCCAATCCAATAGGTGATGACCAACACATTAATGCCCAAAATCTTTGATCTTGATGCTGATCTTTGATGATGATGATGATGATGATGATGATTTTCTCCAGTCTCCCTAGGTAAAATTTTGAGTAAGCTTGCTTCATAATGCGGGTTTTTCATAATTTCACTCATATTCATATGTAAGAACATTTATGTTCTTCCTGAAACGTATTTTTGTTATTTTACACCTAGTTCCACATCCATGCTTAAACGCTATTTTTATATTTTGGACTGATTTATGTATCGATATTTCCTCAGTCTTGACAAAGGTGACTACTTTTGGTGTCCTGCCATCGTACCAAAGCCGCCTCTTCTTCTGTATGGTTTTTTTGTGTCTTCTATGGTTGTCCCGTCTCTTAGTTCATGTTTTGAATGTATTGTAAGATTGGATATCAAATAGCATCATGTCAGACTCTATAACTTTCCTTCTGTTATTTATTTCAATTATATGTCATTTTGACTAATTTGTCGAATTTATGGTTTGTTCATTTTTTTGTTTCAATTATATGTCATTGTCTCCATTGATTGATATGGACAGTAATTTTGGCGAAATGATGTAAAAATAACGCGAATATTTTAAGCGAATTTTGCTATTATTAAAGTTTGTTGCTAAGTTGAGATCAAATTAGCGATTTAATTTTCTGACTAAATTCACGATTTAATTATCAGAAAATTCGCAAAGAATTTTCTGATAATTTTGCGATGAATTTTTTTGAAATTTCTTTTGAAATAATTTAAATTTTGATTTTTGCAAAATTTTGCGACGGAATTTGCGATGGAAATTTGCGACAATTTTGCGACGGATCATGTCCGTCGCAAATTTGCGACAATTTGCGACGGAAATTTGCGACGGACCGCGATCCGTCGCAAATTTGCGACGGAATTTTGACGAAATTTTGCGGCGAATTTTTGCGACGGATGGTGTCTATCGCAAATTTGCGGCCGGAATTTCGACGAAATTTTGCGACAATTTTGCGACGGATCGTGTTTTGCCAAATTTTCGGACGGAATTTCTGGCGAAATTTTGCGGAATTTTTGCGATGGATTGTGTCCGTCTCAAATTTCTGACGGATTGTATTAAATCGCAAATTTGCGACATTTTTTTTCCGTCACAAATTTGTGACATTTTGTAAATTTTCCGTCGCAAAAATTTGCGAAACGAGTAGCGACGGAATGTTTTCCGTCGCAAAATCCGTCGCAAATTCGATTTGCGGCGGATTTTCGAAATTTCCGTCGCAAAATTTAAATTCAAAAAAAACAAGTTTTTTGTAGTGAGATACAATTCCTATATTCCTCTGTATGTGAACATACAGATGTAAGCTGCAAAAACGATACCCCTAAATCTCCATAGTTCAAATCTAAAACACAATAATAGAGTAAAAGAGATTTGCGCAACTTGATTTGGAATCTATCATTCTTGATGCGGAATAACGATTATCCCCAAACTCAAAGCGCTTCTTCTTTATTGCCCTTTGTATCGCTGGTTCAAGTGAGAGACTGTTCCTCACGCCTAGAATTATGTAATTGCTCCTTATGTGAGGCTATTTGTACATCAGGGTTAGATAAAAATTTAAGTACTATTTATAGAGTTTTTAGCCACGGACCCTCTTATCACAGGCTAGGCTTTTACTTGACTCACACTAATCAATTCAATATTAGACTAATTAAGAATTTTTATATCTTACTTTATTAGATAAATCCGTGAAACGATAAATTACAATATCAATTAATGCAGACCACATCACAAGAACTCTTACAACAGATGCCTCGTTGGATGTTTTGAATAATGTATTTTGCATATTAAAAACAGGAAATACATAAACTGATCTACAGAAAGAACGGAAGGATACAAAAAAAAAAAGCCACAAAGTAATTTAGCTGAACTCAATTCCACTGTCACCCAGTTTATACCTATACTTCAACGAGTACATATGTTGCTCACTGAAGATTAGTTGTTACGATGTAAACCTTCGTCACAATGTATCTTCTTTCATCAAACAACATAGTATGGCTCCCGCAGAAAGAATGCTTATTCTGGTTCCTTTGCGACGGTACTTGCTTTTGTGAAGTGACAGTTGTCGTACGTTGACGACATGTTACGAAGTTTCTTATGTGTTGCCTCTTCCAATCTGCATGATGATTTCCCTACACACTTTCACTGGTTGGTCAAAATTCGAAATAAGGACACTACAAGTATCAAAACTTATGTCTGGCGCTCACTTTAGTGTCAAAATTTCCGTCGGATCACTTAAGTGCCAAACATTTTGAAAAATGATCACAAGTGTCAACTTGGTCAATTTAGCGGAAATCAACGTGTCATTTTTTATTAATTTCTGAAGCCCGATGTGGCATTTGGACATTTAGTCAACATATACGGTCAGTATTTTTATTTTAAATAATTTTTTCTTTTCCTTTTCTTTCTTTTTTTCCTTTCCTTTTCTTTTTCCTTTTCAATCTACCGATTGGTTGCTTTGACTTGACCCAAGAATGCCCCGAGAAGGGCTGGGAGGGGCCTCCTCGCCGCAGGTGAGGCCGCCTTGCCCCGTGAGCCGCCATCCCTCGCCCGATCGGCGAGGGCGGCCTGCCCATGGCTAACAAGGGGCGACCTTGCTAGGCGCCACCGAGGGATGGCCTCGGGGGCGGCCTCACCTATCTCTAAGCGAGGCCCTAGCCTAGCCCTTTCCGGAGCTCTGCTTGGGTCATTTGGGCGGCCACCGGCAACTAGGCGATAGATCGAAAAAGGAAAAAAAAAAAGAAAAGAAAAGAAAATAGAAAGAAAAGGAAAAAGGAAAAAATTATTTAAAATGAAAATACTATTTGTACATCTTACTAAACCTTTGGCGAGCCACATTGGCTTCAGAAATTAATAAAAATGCCACGTCGGATTTTCGCCAAACTAACCAGAGTTGACACTTAAGTTATCATTTTTCAAAAAATTTGGCACTTAAGTGATCCGCGAAAACTTTTAATATTAAAATGAGCGTCATACATAAGTTTTGGCACTTGTAGTATTCTTTTTTTCACGAAATTCGGTATACTTTTGATTAACCACAGGATAACTGTTTGACTTTGACAAGAAAAGGCAAAATTTGAGGTGTCGACCTGTGTTTGCACAAATCGTTCCTACATTTGACGTTTTTCCTTATGATTGTTTTTCGTGCCCTCGATATTATATGACCAGTAATAATTTTTCGATTATCCCAACATTTTGACAATAAATAATACTTCTATATTAAAATTTACAATAGAAACTACATTTCACTCTTATTACAAGAATGAAGGTCCTAAGTGTTTCACGATTGTTGAGTTACACGTGTGAGAGTTGTGTTAAAAAAATCTCACATAAGAGATTTGATGTGATGTATATAAGTTAATATAGGCTAGTTTGACTACAACTTATTGACTTAAGCTTTTTAGTAAACGTGGATCCATTTGAATAAATTGGGGAAAAGTGTCTAATTAGTCTTAAACCTATCGTATGAATGTCAATGCATTATTAAACATTTCAAATTTGCTAATTGAATCATAAACCTTTGTGCAAATTTTCAATGTAATCCGTCCCGCAAATTTTCACCGGAAATTGCGACGTGGAGGATACAATATATATATATATGTATATATATATATATATATATATATATATGACTGATTGGGTAATTTTTTTGAATAAATTGATAGGCTCAGATCTGGACTGTATTGGACTTTTGCTGTGCATCTATGCAGCAATATTGAAAATTAAATTTCATATTCAAGATAAAAGAAACCAACTCATGAAAATTGGCTCAATCGTTTCGTCCAGCCCGAACTAGTTCGATCCTTCGTGGCAATATTCAATTTGAAATTTGGGCTTGGGCATGTCTCCAGGCCTAGGCTTGAAAGCCCAAAAAGCGTAGTCCAATTCACGATATATCTAAAAACCCTAGAACACCTTCAAAATCCTCAAGCACACTCTCTTTCTCTCCGGTATTTTTTTTTCTTTAACCGATATTAATAAATAAGGAAAAATCTCTGAGAAAAGGGAATCTTTACAAAAGAAATCTGACTAGGCTCAAAACCGGGCCAAATCAAACCGAACTTTTGGTACGTAGGCATGTGTCCGCCCTACACTAAGCTTCCTCATGCCAAAGAAACGAGTATTTTATCATGCACTTCCGGTCCAACATCGCTGTTTCTCTTTCCTTTCTTCGTTTTCTGCATATGTGTGAAAGTCAAGTTCGGCCGCCCCGTGATTATACACTAAGTAGCATCAACATTGAGATGCGACTCAACACGACACAATATTTACATAATAAATTATCATTTTTATGATTATTTTAATCAAATTAATTTAATTCGAATCCTCAAGTAAATAATAAAAAAGAGCCTAAAATGAATTTACATTTTCAGCTCTAATTTATTGAAAATATTTAATATAGACCCGTGCATGTCGGAATGGCATGTCGATGCTAATGCTGGACTTGCGTGTCATTGGCATGTCCGGTTACCGACCACGTGTCGATGTCTAACACCTATTGACCACGTCTTAGTCGCGTGTCCGTGTCCGGCACCAACATGGAGGTCCCGGAGAGTGTCCATGCTTCCCAGATTATAGCATCCACTCCCACGAAGGGTCCCTCCTATAAGATTTGATGGGACTACCGCCAACTATTCTAAAAAAGCTTAAATTATTAGATGAATCGTGATTTAATAATTTAATTATTCTATCACTCCTTACGCTTAGTCTGGTATTTTTGCTTAGTACTAAGTGTGGATAATTTTAATTGGGGAGGCAAATAAGGCTTTGTATTGTTTGAACTCAAGACATTCAACTCTAATATTATGTAAGATTTGATGATACCAATATTAACTATTTTAAAAGCTTAAACTATTAAATGAATGCATGATTTAATATTTTAATTATTCTATCGGCCCCTCAATTCCGCCGTCAGTGTCAATGCAAAGAAATATTCACATGATATGGCCTTTGCAAATCGCGGGCGGGCTCACAGCCTGGTCAGCGGTTCCAGAAGTCGTCTGGGCGTTGCAGAAGGGCGGAGAAGTAAGAGAAAACAGATGAAAATTGAGAAGAAGAAAGAGAAGCCGTCTGGTGCAGCGCAGCAAGGAATGCGCGTGCTGGTTTTTTTCTAGTATGACAATAGATGAATAGGTAAGCATTGATAGCGCCACTGCTCCAAAGACAACTAATACATGTTCCTACGCAATTCATGTTGTTGTCAAGGACTGCCGTGATATGGGGCGGGGTCGGAGATCGCATTCCTCGTCACCCGCCTCTTGAGCACGACTCTTCTTATTTATATCGAATTGTATTGTATTGTTTCTTTGATGACATATGCTTTTTTTAATTTACTTCGAATTTAAGTGACAATATAAAAATGGATGTATTATATATTTTTCTCAAGTATTGAGGCGGGGTGGGGTTAATGCCGGCCCCCGCATGCCGCCAAATGTCACGCGAGGTATTTTTCATGGGGAAAATTTCCCCTGTGCTGGGGACTACCGTGAGGCATTGATACTCGCGTTTCATGCATGCTTATCCCTAATATATATGAGAAAGGCTCTTTTGTCTTTAGCTCCCTCACGCTACAGGAATTTTGTTTTGGTAATTGTCAATTAAAATTACTTGAATATTAATATAAAACAAGTGTAATACTAATTATCGTATTTTACGTTACACTATCTCGTCGAATGCAATACTGACATTAAAATCATGGTATTACTATGTAAAATATGAGCATCATCATTGTTGATGATGACCATAAATGATTTATTAATCAAACATGTTATAAATTAGAATACCTTGATGATGAATTAATTTGGGCATTGAACACACTATTATTCATGACATAGTGTTTGGCACAGCTCTTAATAGGTATTACATATGATTATCTAGATGAGTAATTAAAGAGGATACTATTCCTAGCTTAGTAAATTATCTTTTTTTTTTCATAAGGAAAGTAAATTATCTTAGTTCTTAGTTAGTGAAATAAATTTTTGTATGGTTACATGACATTTGACGATTTTCACATACAACAGCGACAGATTATCATGAATAATTCTTTTGTTGTTCACTTATGGTTAGTAATAATTCTTTTGTTGTTCAGGATTTTCCTCAACAATGATATCAGTTTTCCTTGTTTTCTCGTAAGTTTTGAGGTCATACAATTCGTAACATGTCATGTAACTTTCTTATGCAGTTCGTAAGATAAGATTCGTTTCTCCTATCCATAGTAAACAACCTCAACATTGCTAGCAACTTTCCTTATTTTTTCTTTATCAAAGAAACATTTTATTCATTTCCACAAATATACAATAGAGATACACAATCCAACTACAAATCAAGACAACAAAACAAGTTCTAGACAAGAAGATAAATCATACATATGCTCAAAGAGCAAATTTGGGACTTCTTCAAATCAAAATCGGTAGCGGATCACTAATTTCATCTTCAGTAATGAATACACACAAAGATCTTCAGTAGTGTGTACTGGATCATATAAATGTGGGAAGAATTCAAGTTCGAACTTCCTTAATCCTCCTCCGTTTTCGTGCCCCAATCATGTTTTTGGCCCTAGGGACGTGGACTTAACTTAGCACCGTGCGGTTGACCTCCAGGTCATAAACAAGAAAATGGGAGTAGCGAATGACAAGAACTAAACCAAACAGAGGGAAAGAGGAACGAAGAAAGCTGTCTTGCTTGGGTGGTGAAGTCAGAGCCTAACCAAACGTGTGCATTGCAATTTTTATCCACTGGAAAAGAAGTGACGCCAACGGACAACCTCTGGCGAAGGATCGGCAACAGGAAGAGCTGCAGTAAAACGGCCTCGGACAAATATGTGACCGAGAACAAGCTGGTGTTGTTGGGGAACCCTCACTACAAAAAAAGTTGATTTAGCCACGAATTTTGCCACAAAAATTTGGCAAAATTCGTCACTAAACGAATTTTGCGACGGAAAAAAAATTCGTCGCTAATAGGCCGTCGCAAAATTTTGCGACGGAAAATTTCAATTTTTCGTCGCTAATTTGCAACGAAAAAAATTAAATCCAAAAATCGTCGCTCATTATTCGTGGCTAATTTGTCTTAAAAAAAAAAATTCGTCACAAAATTCATCGCTAATTATTCGTGGCTAATTTGTCAAAAAAAAAATTCGTCATAAAATTCATCGCTAATTATTCATGGCATAATTCGTCTAAAAATTCGTGGCTAATTTGTCACGAAAAAAAATTCGTCACAAAATTTGTTCTAATTATTCGTGGCAAAATTCGTGGCTAATTTGTCAAGAAAAAAAAAATTCATCGCAAAATTCGTGGCAAAATTCGTGACTAATTTGTCACGAAACAAAATTCATCGCTAATTATTCATGGCAAAATTCGTGACTAATTTGCAACGAATTGTAAAAAAAAATTCGTCGCTAATTTGCCCACAAATATATTCGTGGAAAATGTGTCGCTAATTTGCCACAAACTTTATTCGTGGCAAATTCGTCGCTACATATTCGTGGCAAAATTCCGCCGCTATTTTTTTCAAAATTGTTTTTGTTGGTCGCGAAATTGAAACGAAATATTTTCGTGGCAAAAAAATCATTGCTAATTATTCGTGGAAAAATTTATCGCTAATTTTGACGAAGACATTTCGTGGCAAAATTCGTGGCTAATTTGCCACCAAATTTTTTTTTTGTCAATTTTTTGCGACGAACTTATACGTGACAAAATTCGTGGGTAATTTAAATTACCCATCAAAATGAATGTATTTCATTTTCTTATTCGATTTTAAATGTAATTTAAAGCAAAATTAATTTCTAGAATTTGTATTTAACATTGATTAAGCACTTAATAACATCAAAATATTATAATAATATGAAAATGAAATACATTCATCTACATTTTCCATGTACTTGAACATATAGCTCAATGTGATCAAAATATTATAATAATATGAAAATGAAATACATTCACCTACAAAAAGAACATGGAGCTATTGAAGAAAGCAAACTTATATCCACCAGAATAACCACTGATTCGAAAGTAAACTGCAGACCAATTAGTCATTCCACATTATAATCATCTTCCATTCCCTTTACAAACTCAAAAACTCGGCAGCTTGAGTCACTCGTCGGCTCCTTGCTGTCATTAGTTTGTTCAAAGAATCGTCATCACAGTAGAACGGAGTAAAACAAAGCTGCATAACCCTACATAATCAAATAGACTTGTCTGCATCTCGTTTCTGCAGCAGGTGTCTCCATCTTCTTCCTCAGGACCGACACATTATCAAGAAGGCAGGTAATTTCTTTTGCACGAGGGACAGCAGGTAGACCCAGCTCATCCTCTGCCTGATTACGGAAGAGATGTACCATGAGATTCGCTGCTCTAATTTTTGCAAGCGACTCTACTTGAGATGCAATGACAAGGAGCCAATAACAAACAAGACAAGAAACATCAAGAATCCTATAATTCAATGATGTAACCATCCCAAAGAAGCAGCTTGCTTGTCTGCAGAATATGTACCGCCAAAGCATGACAGAAAAGCAAAGAGTGGTAGTGAACACGGGATATAGATTGAGGGGGTGATATGGGAAAATCATGATCAAATTTTTTCTCAAAAAATTCATGCAACAAGTTTTAGAAGGATTTTACGGCGTGTCTACTAGTTGCTGCCACCAGCAAGCAAGAACACACAATATTTACCTGGGCATTGGATCTGCTAGCAGGTTCAGTAGCATGTCCTGCTGGATGCTGGCGCCAAAAGGCAAATCAAGCTCTGCATCCAAATCCGCCCCTCATCCAATTGGAGATACGCAGGCCCTCTGGTCTCTGTTTGCATTCCCATGTCTGCTTCCAAAGCATTTAGTTCTATCAACAAAAGTCAGAAAGTGTGGTACCTCAGCTAATATTATGTTCTGCTGCTTAGGAGTACATTTGCATGCATAAGAGGCAAAAAGAAGCTGAAAGAAGACGGCTTTGAAGCAAGATTCACACAGTCTTCTACCTTATTTCTGAACCAACATCTTCCCTAAAAAATATGTCAGAGCAACATGGACGGTAACCTCCTGCAGAGTCTGAGTCCAGGAATAATTCTCAAGACAAAAACAGGGTCGACATAACCTTTAAATGCGTTATGCAGGCCTATTGCTTTGGCAGTCAAGGCTCTCCAATGCATCCTAGCGACATGATCATCCCCAGGATCAACACTATATTGCATTCCACATCACACAATCTTACCATTCCTCAACATTAAAAATTTTCCCTTTTAAAAAGCACAGCCCAGTAATTTCAATCACCAAAACTCCTCAACACAAATGACTAGCTGTAAACCCATGCCACACCTCCACACTGAAAAACCCCTAATTCCCATTTCTCTATCAGAATCAACCAGACCAACCAAAGAAATCCCAACAATTTGAATCTCAGACCGGAAAAAATAAACAAGAGCAGTTCAATCCAAAATCATTCCTCAACAAAGAAGCTCGACGAAGACCCACCTTCCTCAGGGCAGTGGCGAGCTCGCCCAGCGTGAGAAGTTGGCGGCGGCAGCGGTCGTCAAAGGAATCCCGTTCTTGAACTGGTACAGCGCCACATTCCTCTGTATGTACTCCGTGAACTGGACCCTGCGGAAGACCGAATCGTCACATAACAATCGGGAAAAGAAAACGAGAACTTTGCGAAAAATCACTAGACCGCAGGCTCATCCGAACACACGATCGATCAAGAATAAAGAAAGATCGGGCCTCCGCCGCCTCATGCGCGAGGAAATCGCTCCGCTCGACCCACGAACTCGAAGGCCTCCTCGATGAACCCCAGTGGGCTGGACGGATCGAACCTCGCAATGAACTCCGCCCACAGCAGAGGAGGAGGATGAGGATGAGGCTGAGGGCTTGGCCTCAGGTTGCTTCTCCTCTTCCTCCCTGTCGCGACCTAAAAAAAATCGAGATGTCCGATCTTAGGCTAATGGATTTCTAGATCAATTAAATTGACTAACCTAGCTCGAGTTCTCCCAAACTCTACCAAATCGCAACTTAGGTCCAATTGTGAGTATGCAAATATTTTTTAATTGAAGTCGCCACTAATCATTTAAGGTAGGTTGATTAGAAACCTAAATAAAATAGCGGGAGTACTATTTTATTTCTGCAAATAAGAAATTATAGATTCGGGGGATTTGGTTACGCTTAGGTTTCTTAACGCCCTTTTGGTACCAATTTCAAGAAAAATACTCAATTTGAAAATTTTGATAAATCCCGACTTAGAGTTCAAAGGTGCAGAAATTTTTTTTTTTTTCACTTATTTAAATGAAAGCTAATCTATATGTAATGACGTGCAAAAATTGACATGCGATTAATGCAACCTAACATACAAACTATATGTCATGCGACGACGTGACCTATTTCTAATGACGGGCATATTATTTTTTTGTATATTTTTAATGAAATTCGGAATTAAAAATGCCAATTATCTAAACATGCAATTTTAAACTAAAAAATTAACCTATTCTAGAGTAATCTTTTGGTATTTTTTTTTCAAAATTCGAAATTAAAATCAAGTAAAAAAAATAACCGCTAAATCTTTCGAATTAAGTTTCGATCTCAAGCTTGATAGATCGATCCTAAAATTCGAAATACCCGCTATGGAAATAATTCTATCTAAAGCCTGATAGATAGATTTATTTCCACGTGTGCGGTTGCGGATTAGGAAATTTTCCTAATCGATCACATCTTGAAAAAATTTAGATATCTCAAATATCTTGGATATATTCAAAAGATTTTGAAAATTCTAAATTCTATCCAAATTTGATAAGATCAGATATCCAAGATTTCAAAAAGGAAATAAATCATAATTGAAATATGCTTATTACTCGAATATGCAAAATTAGTATCAATAAGCACAAATTAGGCAACAAAATATTCAAATCAAATCGGGATAAGATAATTACCTAATTTGCAGTGGATCGAGATTGCGATTGGCGGTGCAAAAGGCCGGGAGTGGCGGAGCGGATTGGCGGTGATTCTCGGGACGGGGGGCGACAGCGGCGAGGGACTTTGAACAAAGCCAAGGGCGGTGGTGCTTGCTTCTTGGCAAGGCAAGGACCGTCGATGGGGCTCGGCTGCTGCGGCTTTGCCGTAGTGATCGCGGCAAGGTTGGCATGACCAGCAAAGTGCATCAATAATGAGGCGAGCACCGGGATTGGGTACAGAGCTAGAGGGACTTATAGAATCGGTGAAGACCTGTGGCCGAGGAAAAGAGCATTTTTTTTTTATGCTTTCCGCGTGTAGGCCATTCAAGGGAAGACAATCTCCACCGCTTCAATACATCACTCCCCAAATTTTCACCAATTTTTGTCACCAAGTGGATTGAAGTGGTTGAATGAAATTCTCTGCAAATCTATGCACGTGCTCCAGATGTTGTGTTGACCGAATATGCTCTTCGATTTAGCCCAGAATTTTCAAAGGGATTCGTGCAGGGATTTGGAGTGCGCTGCCCGTGTTGGTGTGCTCTTTGCTTGGACTCCATTTACGAATTCACCCCTTTGACTTGATGAAACTTGGGACGTTGTATAAATGTGGAAATATCGCCGAGTAACTCCGATGTTTGATGCTGAATGGTGTCGCAACAGGCTCGCGTCGTCGTGGTCTTTCGTGTGTGTTTTGAAAATTGTGAGAGCACTTACTCTCACTCACGTGTGTTCTCTAAAACAATCTGATCTGAAAAATATGAGAACTCCCCCGATTATGAGACATAAACATATATTTATAGTGTAAACCTAGGTCAATTAGCCGGGCTTTCTAGTCCTAATAGGCTTGGGTTTAGGCTTTAACTTAATTCTAAGTGGGCTGAATTAATTTGGGCTTTTCTTTAATTAAGCATAATGGGCTAATTTAAGCTCAAATTAAGACAACCAAGCCCTTTTGTGTGTGATTTTCGGCCCATGCTTTCCGAGTGAGCCGAGTCTTGTTCGATGCCCGAGCTCGATTTACATGATGAATTTTAAGCTCGCTTACCACCGCCGATCCGATGCGAAATGCAGTTAATCTATATGAACCTAAACTTTATGCTATGCGATTTGTAATATTTTTGTTCAGGGGTTAAAATTTAATCCATAATTTTCTATACAATTAACTACTAAATGATGCTACCGAAATTTAGGTGTCAACACTCCTCGAAGTCGGAGATGATCGCCATGGACGATGAGCTCGGGAGGGATCGAATCGGAGATTGCTCTTCTCTGGCTCGATTTTCTCTAAGGCTCCGGAGGCCACAGCGAAGAGGAGTCATGGGAGGAAGTGCCCGGGGGGGGGGGGTACCTAAAACCCTAGCGAGCGCGAGAGGTCTGGGAGTGTGGGGGGTGTGGGGGAGAGGGAAGAAGGAGAAGGAGAAGAAGAATGAGAAGTGGGAAGCAGATATGATTTGATAGAGAGAAACGACAGAGAGAGAGAATGGGGAGAGATGGCGGGCAAATTGGGACTAAGGGCGGGGAACTCGAAATTTGCGACCCACTTTTTTTAAAATTTTTGGCATTTTTATGAAATTCGTGATTCGTGGCAATTTGCCACAAATTTCAAAAAAAAAAAAAAATAGACGATAGGCATGTGTATGGGCATTTTTAAAATTCGTGGCTAAAATCTGCGGGCAAATTTGCCATGGATTTTAGCCATGAATTTTTTTTTTGCCACGGATTTCATAAAAATGCCAAAATTCATTTTTCATGAAATTAGTGGCTAAAACTGTGGCAATTGCCACGGATTTTAGCCGCAATTTAAAAAATGCCCATACACGCGTGCCTATCGTCCATTTTTATAAAATTCGTGGCAAATTTGCCACGGATTTTAGCCCCGAATTTCATAAAAATATGAATGTGGGCATGAAAAATGAATTTTTTGGCATTTTTTATGAAATTCGTGGCTAAAATCCGTGACAAATTTGCCACGGATTTTAGCTACGAATTTCAAAAAAAATGGACGATACGATGTGTATGGGCATTTTTTAAAATTGTTGCTAAAATTCGTAGCAAATTTGCCATGGATTTTAGCCACAATTTCATAAAAAAATGAACGATAGGTATGTGTATGTGCATTTTTAAAATTCGTGGCTAAAATGGGTGGTAAATTTGTCACGGATTTTAGCCATGAATTTCATAAAAATATGAACGTGGGCATGTATATGGGCATTTTTTAATTTCGTGGCTAAAATCCGTGGCAAATTTGCTACGGATTTTAGCCACGAATTTTTTTTTGCCATGGATTTTAGCCTTGAATTTCATGAAAAATGAATTTTGACATTTTTATGAAATTCGTGGCTAAAACCGTAACAAATTTACCACGGATTTTAGCCACGAATTTTAAAAAAAAAATGGACGATAGGCATGTGTATGGTTTTTTTAAAATTCGTGGCTAAAATCGGGCAAATTTGCCACGGATTTTAGCCACTTAATTTCATAAAAATGAATGATAGGCATGTGTATGGGCATTTTTAAAATTCGTGGCTAAAATCAGTGGCAAATTTGCCACGGATTTTAGCCACGAATTTCATAAAAATATGAGCGTGGGCATGTGTATGGGCATTTTTAAAATTGTGGCTAAAATGCGTGACAAATTTGCTATGGATTTTAGTCACGAATTTCATAAAAAATGAATGATAGGCATATGTATGGGCATTTTTTGAAATTCGTGACTAAAATCCGTGGCAAATTTACACGGATTTTAGCCACGAATTTCACAAAAAATGAACGTGGGCATGTGTATGGGCATTTTTATGAAATTCGTGGTCTAAAATCCATGGCAATGAACGATAGGCATGTGTATGGGCATGTTTTAAATTCGTGGCTAAAATCCGTGGCAAATTTGTCACGGATTTTAGCCATTTAATTTCATAAAAATATGAGCGTGGGCATGTGTATGGGCATTTTAAATTTTGTGGCTAAAAACCGTGGCAAATTTGCCACGGATTTTATCCGCAATTTTATTCGCCACGGATTTTAGCCACGAACTTCATGAAAAATGAATTTTTGGCATTTTTTATGAAATTCGTGGCTAAAATCGCGGGCAAATTTGCCACGGATTTTAACCACGAATTTCATAAAAATGGATGATAGGCATGTGTATGGGCATTTTTACAATCCGTGGCTAAAACCGTGGCAAATTTGCCACGGATTTTAACCATTTAATTTCATAAAAATGGATGATAGGCATGCGTATGGGCATTTTTACAATCCGTGGCAAATTTACCACGGTTTTAGCCATGAATTTCATAAAAATACGAACATGGGCATGTGTATGGGCATTTTTTAAATTTCGTGGCTAAAATCTGTGGCAAATTTGCCACGGATTTTATCTACGAAATTTATTCGCCACGGATTTTAGCCACGAATTTCATAAAAAATAAATGTATGCATGTGTATGGGCATTTTTTAAAATTCGTGGTGCCACGGATTTTGAAAAAATGAATTGTGGGAAGTTTTATGAAATCCGTGGCTAATTTGCCATAGATTTCATGAAAAAATTGCTTAGCCATGTTTGTGGCCATTTTTTTTAAATTCGTGGCAAAATCCGTGGCAAATTTGCCACGGAGTTTATCACGAATTTCATAAAAAATGAATCGTGGGCAATTTTTTATGAAATTCGTTGATAAATTGGGTCGTAAATTTGCCACTAATTTCATTTCTACTAGCCCACACACGCCTAATTCATTTTTTTCCCAACAATAACGTTTAATTAACAATAATAGCAATAATAACAACAACAACAACAACAACAACAATAATACTAATAATTACGACAACAACAACAATAATAAATATGACAATAACAATAAACTCTTGTCATAATAATAATAATAATAATTACGACATAATTAGTAAAAATCTCAAAAATCTAAATCTTTATCTTCAC